>VUQG01001480.1:0-19666 GCA_015106755.1 Etia nguti | reverse complement strand
AAATTACAGTGCTTTTCCAGGCCAATTACATTGAACAAGTGCACCATTATCCAGTTCTGAACATCACACATGTATATTTGCCCCCTTCATTTTCTCAAGAGTGCTTCAAGCCAAGGGCTCCTCCAGTGAGAGGGGGTACAAGAGGAAACAGGGGAAGTCAGGGAATGAGGGCGGAGGGAGAAACAGAAGGAAAAAATAGAGAGAAATTTTTTTTTTTTTTTAAAGTGGAGCAGAGAGAAAGATAAATTGGAGGCATATAGGTGGTAATGCTGTGAAATAATTTTCAGCAACTTAGCCAATTAAAATTAGCAACAGGAACTATTTTCTCTTACAAATGAGACCAGCATTTTTTTTTTTCTTTTAAATTTCAGAGTTAGTGGGCTGACCTTTTTCTGAGAGCAGTCTTTTTTCAAGTGACATAAACAAAAACAAAAAAAATGAATGGAAACAAGGTCAGCAAAAAGATTTCAGTGGCAAACTAAAACTACATCAAAGCATGTGAGCAGAATGCTAAACGTCCACCTAGAACAGGCCAGGACTCTTATTGGCGTGATAATTTGTCAATATGATTGTTGGCTTTTGTGTGTGGCGATTTCCTGTATTAGCGAAGCCAGTCACAATATATCAAAGTGCTGTGACTTGATGTGCCAACAGTCACCACTTGCCTATTTCTGTCCCCGGAGGAACAATAAGGTAGCGTGACTGCACCGCAGCCCCCCACAGAATAGGCTCTAGGATTAGATTGCTTTCGTTCTCTGCTCATGCATGAGGAAGCAAAGGGCAGGAATCACATATTATTGTTGGAATCCCACAGGATACAGAGAAACATATTTTTTTTTCTCCTCCTTCTAAAGCACTGCACCTAGCCACTTACATGTGAAGCTGTGCTGGCATTCAAGCACAGAGTGACACCCGCTTTTTTGCAAAACAACAATAATAAACCAAAATCCAATCTCACAACAGAGAGACAACTCCTGTTGGAGTGACAAATGTTCAGGGGCCATCTCCAGCTAGCTTTCCAACTGTTCTATTCATTACCTTTCCCTCTCTCACTTATTCTCCTCAGCTGCTGCTGCCGTCTCCTCTCCTCTCGGCATGAAATAGACACTCCAGGAAGTACATTTTGTGCAAACTCTCCTCCCGCTGCTACAGCTGATTTCACAAATGATGGTGAAATGGCCAGGAGAGCGAAGGGGTAAATGGAAAAAGATGGCTGTTGCACACTATGACCATATTCCTCTGCTCTCCTTTTTCATAGATAACAGGGGATGATTAGAAAACAGCAGATGGGAGGGCCAGCATTAACCTCCACCAGGGCCGTGGTAAATTTAGTTTGAGGACTCCTTCGCATGGAGTGAATTCTGAGGTCAGGCATACACGAATACTTGCGGACAAAGGCTTGCGCACATACATAAACACACAAAAATAGAGCAATCCCATTACCACAAATCCTACCTCGTTTAACACAAGGCAACTCTCCAGCTCTGACAGGAAACATCAGCACAGATATTTCAGATGCACGGGCTGTTTCCTAAGTGGTACTATGTGATTATAGTTTGTATCCTTTGCCCTTGTTGGATTGTATGTTTGTTGGCTGGTATTAGTGTGTTTTGGAGCATGTTTGTGAGTCGGGGGGGTCTCTCAAAATAGAGCTAAAGCTTTTTATTAGTAATGTCAGGAGCTTGGTAACTAATAGGATGCCTCACAAGCTTTTCTTTTTTTAAAGAGCAAGTCCAAGTCACGCCTCAAGTAACCCTAACCCGAGTGACAATCAGAGTATTTATATCCGCAAGACTGGACCTCAAAACAAGGCTGATGCTGTGTAAAAAGATTCACGATGACTTTTCTTCTGGTCCAATTTATCAAAACAGTTTAGCAAAATCTATAATAATGCATGCACGTATGAGGGGTCAATACAAGTGGGAAGTGCTTTTTTTATTGTTAGTAATAATTGAACCAGAGCCCCAATGGACTCTTTTTAATTAAACAAATTTTCAATTTTGTAATTTTTTAAACTATATAAAAATGGAACGTAACAGCAAAGAGCAAAGGTTTTCATAAACGTTTGTGTAAAAAGCTGTAAAATAACGACCAAATAATTAATATAATAATACTGCGCTGTGTCCAACATACACTAAGTGATAACATTTGTCTCTTAATGTTGCAGGTGTTAAATAGAAATAATGTTTACCATCATCATAATGAGGTGTCTTTGGTTGTTAGCTAATTGGCACACAACAATTCAATTCAATTTTATTTACATAGCACCAAATCACAACAGCAGTTAACACTTTATATTATAAAGTAAAAACCCCACGATGATCAAAAGAAAACCCAACAATCACATGACACCCTATGAGCAAGCGCTTTGGTAACAGTGGGGAGGAAAAACTCCTTCTTAACAGGAAGAAACCTCCAGCAGATCCAGGCTCAGGGACGTGCAGCTATCTGCCATGACCGGCTGGGGGTGAGGGGAGGGAGACTGCATGGCAAAAATAAATCAATAAAAGAAACATTTTCATATAGAACAACAGCCGCTTGTTTATATGCTGATAACCTTTTATGGTTGCTTGTTCCCTGCTACCTGCCCCAATCCTGCTTCAACACACTATCAGATGCACTGCCCTTTCATTTATATGCAGTTACTGCTACACTTTCTGTAAGATCACTTTCTAGATTGGCCTGTTGAAAGAGATTTTCATCTCAAATTATGTTTCTTCATATCTTTGAGACTACTTTATTGTAGAGAAGGACTACAGCTGGACACCAATCACTGTAGCATCAGTGGATTCCCCCAGTGTACAAACTCCGGCTCTTTAACAAGTTCCTCATATTGTGAGTGACAGGTTATTTGCTGTTGTGATTCAAAATGGACAAATGGGAATACTGCAACATTTTCCCCTAACCTCACCAGTCTAATCCAGCCAGAGATTGGCTCACTCTCCAAATACTGTTGTGAATCCACAAAATCTTAATGCCACATTGTTTTTGTTTTTTTATTATTATTTTGATCTTTATCATAAACCATTTGGGAATTTCAAGTTCAGCTGGCTGATAAAACGGAATAAAATATTTCAAGGCATTTGTGTGTTATTGAAGTTTGGATGGATGGATGTGCTTCCCCAATATTTTCTTTACACAAAGATAGGAATATGATAAAATCTACAATGTGAAATTTAAAAAAAAATGTGTTGTTAGTCTTTGCAGAGCTACAGAAAACAACTTACCTTATCTTGAAAACCTAAAAGCAATGCAGATAGATAACACAGGCTCGTGACTTGTCTCTCCTCTTATATGTTTTCTATTTACATTGTAGAAATGTAATTTGTCACACATTAATCACACAGTCTGACATGTCTCTAACTGACACCTGTCTGACTGTAAGAAAGACCAGTGATGCATAGGGTGACCCAGATTCCTTTAACCGGACCCCAAGCTAACCCCTTTCAGTGTTGTTTCTTTAATGCAGACATGATTTTTCTGGACCAAAACATCTTTCAAATTAAATTACAAAATGCAGTGTTTGGTATGCTCTGTAAAATTAGACAAAATTAGACAAAAATCTTTAAAGCACACTAGCAAATTGAATCAGTCTCATAGTGTGACAGTGCTTTACCACTTGTGTTTTTACGGAAAATATCGTGTCTTCTTGGGCTAAAGGTGCACACTGTGGTAGTGGTTTGGCTTACAATACAAGCTTTTCTTAAGGCTAGGAAAACATGGTTTTGACTGCAGCTGCAACTGCAGCGATGATGCTTCATTGATAAACTCTTCGTTGTTTTGGGGCAGGAAATTACTTTATTACTGTGAATGTGAAACATGTATTTTATAGATCAGGGATGTCAAACTCATTTTACACAGTGGGCCACATACAGCGCACATCTTAACAGGGCCACACCAATGAACGTCCCCTTTCTGTCCGTGTAAAGAACTTTAACTACACATTTAATCGCTGAGATATTTTAATATAAGAAAAAGAAGAGCAATTTCAACAATACGTCTCAGTCTGTCAGCACGACTCTTTGTGCTTAAATTGATAGAAATAAATGTGTAAAACGACAGAACTTATGTTAGCTCATTGTGAAGCCTGTCCTGTAAACATGATCATTTTTATTTATTTATTTATTTTACTGTGAACCTATTGTAAGAAGTGTGAATATTTATAGTAGATAGTGAAAAAACAGAAACTTTCTGACATATAATTGTGTATCTATTACTTATTTACGTTGTCGTAGTATGAATGGCCATGGTGGAGATCTTTATCAGCAGGAGAAGCTGCAAAACCTATGAAAATACAATTAAAAGTTTAAAAAAATATATACCCAGTGTCTTTGCCGGGCCGATTCTGGCCCCGGGCCTTATTATTTTTGATTAATATCAACAGTTATACTGGCAATAGGATTAAATAATAATTATTAGTGTACATGCCCATCATTGATTTGTATGACAACAAATAAAAAAGGTTCACTGGTACAATCTGCTTCCTGTGAAGTAGTATTATGTTGATGCTGCCTTTTGAAGACTGCCATTATTACCAATCAGAAACTAGAAACACGATGCGTTTTCAAGTTTGTTTGCAGTGAAATAACAAGCAATATTTCCTTTTCAGCTAATAAATCACTGCCTTCTATAATTGCAACATTTGGCCTTTACCGTTCTATTAGTTAACATATACGTCTCTCCTTCTATTGATGCCCATAATCACTTTCTTTATTTACAATTGGGATTCCGAAGCATTTATACTGCTAGACTAAATCCAGGCTCCCGGATCAGTGCTCAAATTGGATTCTCATTACACTTTCTGTTGATGTATACACAATAAAAGCTCTTCATTTGAGACTGCACCTGTGTCTAAATTTGTTCTGTTGACTGTGAAAAACAAGAAAGAATTTGATCTCATCATATCAGCGTCTGTATGCCTCAGTAATGTTCTCTGATGAGACAGTAACAAGCACGGAGCAAAAGCTGTAAATAGTGTAATAGCTAACATTTGTGTTTGTATAGAAAGAATAATAGCCTATCATCATAATGATGCCTCAATGTAAATGTTGCTAAAACACAGATCGGGATAGCGAGAAGTTATATATCAAATGGAGCCGGAATGTGAGGTTCATAAGAGTAGACGCTGCATTTCTCTCAGTGATTTTAATGAACTGATTCAATGTTGCAGCAGCGTGCCATGCATAATGTTCTAGGAGGAGAATAATGGTTGTCGCAGAACTCTGCAGAGTTCAGCATCGTTTAGACAATTTGACCCATAGTTGAGCAATGTTAGTTGCTAAATACAATGTTGGTTTGTAGTTGAGCTACATTTAATACAAGATCAAAGGCTGTTGGTAAATCTTTTGCACAGTTAACACGTATTTTACTCAAATAACTCATATTTCTCCTTAGAAAACAAAAGGATACAGCTGCTTCTTACTAATTTTAGTAGATTATGTTACATCACCCTAGACATTTGCTTTTAATTGGTGTACACTTAGATGGTTTCTTTACCTTAAAGTCAGATTGTGAACTATATAGTAAAGTCTAGGCTTAGTCTCTTAAAAGTGACTGTAAGCCAGCTGTAAACATGATGTGTAAAATTGTCTCTAAAATATTGGTAATATCCAATTTTTGTAATGCAGGTCTGATTCACATCCACCAAAAAGTAATGAAACACATCAAAATATCCAAAGGAAGTGCCTAGACCACATTTATGGCGCAAACTTTAACCCTGCCTATTGTTAGGTTGTGATGCATGTACAACATTCACACTGCCCAAATAACATCAAAGAAGGACCCTCGGTCTTATTAAGAGGGTTCCTTAAAGTAAGCAGACACAGTCACACAAACTTTGTGAGATTTCCTCTGAATGTAATCCAAATTGTTATCAAAACATTAACGAGACCCGAACTTGCATTTGTTGCTTCGAGCTGTTTGCAGGAGTCTTTCTCATTAAATACTTTTACAGGGTCATAGTACATAAGCACAATCCACAGTATACCCCATAGCAAGAGAGTTACACACATTTGCACACCTGGCACAACAGCAGTAACTTCATTAAATTTTCATAACTACTAATTATTCCAGTGGGATTTTTGCTCCCTCTGTTTAAGCTTTATGTATCAATTGAAAATAGCAAAAACAACAAAAGTATTGCAGAGAAACCTGATGACGCTTAGAGCGGCTGTTGGTGGGGCGCTGTCCATGGTGGTGAAACAGCTCAGAGCACAATGGATATACATTAGTTGGGTTTCTTTCCGAGCTTGATTTGTGTGGTTGCTTTGTAGCAACAATCAATACAATGCTGGCATCTCAAACACACACAGCAACATTCTGTATGCTCAATTTATTAAAATGTGACCCCAAAGTATTGTATATTGTATTGTTGGAGCTTTTTATAAATTGGTTAAAGTGCTCTGAATTGAGTCAGCAATAAAGACAAAATGTCCTTTCCAGACATCTGTAGCTCATCTCGGAGCCTATATTTGGCAGAACTTGCATGAGACACCAAAATCTTCAAACAGGTTTGGATCATTTCAGGAAAACTGTCCTGAATACGACAGCATAAAAAAATCATTTTATATAGTAATAAAGGAGAAGTTTTACTTCTTTACATTACATGTCCCCTGCTATTATTGTTAGTGCCGAAGAACAGTGAACATGGGGGTCATAGTTGAATTAAGTGTAACGTTGGGCGCATAAACACATACAGTTAATGTAGTGCATTTTTCTTTGGTCCACCCAGTTGCAACATGGATCATCTGAACAGTGTTGAAAGTTTAGCATGAAAATTAGTTCCACATATTACCAAAATGTATCCTAAATATAAAGAGCGCTTAAATACAAAGCAATTTTGAAAACTAATCTTATTGCTCCCAAGTGATTATCTTTTTCTGGCAGTAAAATGTATATTAAAAAATGTATATTTGGCAGACAGGAAAGGCACACACAGAGACAAAGAAGAACACAATGAAATCAATTCAAATAATACAAAAAGTGGATGCCACTGATGATCACAGGCCACAGGATCAGCCACTGCAAGGTCTGCTGCTTAAGCAACCAAGGTTAGTTTAGCATTCTGGTCTTCTATAGTTTCCACAGCGACATGCAAAGTAAAATACTATAAGGCCAGATGGTGTTGATTCAGTGATGTTTAGAGATGCAAAAGCAAAAAGTTCAAGGTATGAAGATAAGGATCCAAGACCCAAATTAATTCTGTATTTTCATCGGAGGACAGCACGAACTGATGAACGGCAAATAAGGATAGAAGATTTGCAATTGAGCCATACACCTTTTTTGACTGATAGAATGCCCGAAAGAATATATTTCTTAATTTCCTAATTACAAAAATATATAGGTATGGTGGCCCTGAAAGGTCAAATGCACTGCAACTTAAAACAAAACCAAATTGAAAAATGCTGCAAAAGCACACAAAACACAGAAGACGATGCATAAAACACAATGGTATTGATTTAGGAGGGACAATGATGTGACGGAACATGCTGTAAACATATAAGAGCAAACATGTATCTACAGGATTACATAAATAATGTGATTAGATAACCCAGGACCTTGCATCTTTTTCTCCCTTTCTTCCTCTGCTTCTTTTACGCGTGTCTTGCTGCACTTCTTATGTTTTGCTTCCTGTCTCCTCTGCAGCTGTTCGTTATTTTCTCCCCAAAATCACTTCCACTGCATTTTGTGTGCTTTGCTGTTTTCTTCTTAAGCTGCAGTGCATTTACCATCATATTTAGCTCTGCTTGAGATAAACTAGCTAAAAATCACCTTAGGCTAATTTGCAAGTTTGAGTTAAAAACATTATGGGCTACTCCATTTATACCCTCGCCTGGTGATGTCTGTTGGTTTGACCATTTTCTACCAAGAACTCAATGTCTCTGTCTGTGATGGCTGTTTGTTTTGCATACTGTCAGGTTCCAATAAAGCATTCAGAGGATTTTCCACCTTGTTATAGTTTATATGCAGACTACCAAATGATATATATCATAAGCCTCCTATTTAATATCTATATAATTGTTTTTCATTAATCAAACATGAGCCTTATTATTGTATTCGGAGTTGTTATGCCTGTCAGAGTTACTGGGCCCACTGTAGTAAATGTTTCCTTGCTGGGCTTCAATTTCTTACATCGATTCTCATAAACCCTTAGCTTGCTACGGCTAATATTACTAGAAGAATGAGTGCACGTTTCATATCATATACCCATGGCACCAAATTAGTGGTTGCAATTGTACGTTTGTGGGATAATTATAAATGCATACTGGAAAGTGAAAAGAGCAAACCCTTCCAGCAAGATGGTCCCTGTGGTCAGAGTCCGCAGAGTAGGAGAAGGGAGAAGTAGCATTGCAAAACCACTATATTTACTGAATCAATACCTACCGGATTAGGTGAAATATCAATCCGGTAAAGGTAATGTGTGTAACTGAAAATTTAAAATGCCTAATGTGGTTTCAAGCAAATATCCACAATTAAAGCCGGAAAAAAAAGGACAGGATACATTAAAATGAACAGAACTGGTTGAAAGCTTTGAAAGATGAACCTGTTTAATATCAGTGATAATTTCCTGGAACCAGATAACAATCAAACCTATTTATATATACATTACATTGTTTTTAAAAACCGATGATAACTAAAAAACTATTATGTTTTTATGGGCATTTAAACACTCAAGATGAAACTTAGATACGTTGTGTAATTACAACAACAAGCTTGCGTGGAATTTTCACAGCCAAATTACATTAGCTGAATGTCAACTGGGCTGTTACACTGAAGAGGCTAAACATAGCAGCATCCTTACCAAAACACCAAAGAAAGTCATCAAAGTCAACATGGTGTTGAGAATGCACACCCCTCCCAGGGATTAAACAGTAGGAGACCATTTAATAAAAACACCAAGCAAATAGAGACTGCGCCTAATAAGCAGACATTAGAACAAATTATTTGTTGAGGCTGATCAATTAATGGGGTACTTGGCCTGTTGGTTCTCAGTACTGCACTGGGAGACTTGGTCAGTAAATCTATTGGCTTCAGTGTTGTTCAGAGATAAACAGTTATTATTTTAAAAAGGGCTTTGGCTATGCACTGTTTAATTAAGGGCTTTTGGGAATTATAATCAACTGCAAAAGAGATGCCATGGTGATGAAGCATAAATCCATAACTGTGCAGCAGACAGCTTGGCCAGTCTAGTGCATCTGCAATATTGTTCACTGGATAAACAACTCTGTGCGTGTGTGTGTGTTTCTTTCTAAAAACACTCTGAGATTGTCGCGGCAGTCGGAGGTAGGCTTAATCTGTGTGTTTTTAGGTTTGTCTGCTGGTTAATTAAGTGCTGCCCACAAGAACACTGAACCTTTCGAAATATCTTATGTTTTCATTAGTGTTTTAAACACCTCGCGTCGCATCTCTTCTGTTGTTACTGGGCAGCCGTGTCAATTTGTTAATGGCCAATCTGTCGGCAGTTTCAGAAGGAGAGAAGCTGGGGGCTGTTTTGTAAGTTTGTCACAGTTCTGTCCATCTGTTAAATAACTCTGACTTGTGTTATCTATTATTAATTGTGGCAACTGTCAGTTTGAGAGGAAATGGTGTTTGGAGTGTTTTGGTTGGTAATTTGGCTGAATTAGAAAACAGTATAACTTGATGGTGAACTGTAGGTAATCAGCTAACAGGCAGTCGTAGATTGGACTACTGACTTTTCTATTAGTACCTACTCGGATCGACTCGGCACGGTTTGGCTTTCAGGGTTTTCCATTAGACCAAAGTATCTCGTACCAGGTACTTTTTTAGTACCTGCTCGCCTGGGGTTCCAAGCGATCTGAGCAGGTACTAAAATGTGACGTTGTCAGACTGCATGCCATGCCATGGCAAGTATATTCTTGTCTCGACGTCCACCTTATTTGTAACATTGTGTTGCATATTAATTACATCGCTCGGACGCATTGCTACGATGACAACCATTCACATCAGGTAGTACTGGATTGTAATGGAAACCCATTCGATCTGAGGCGAGTTGATCTGAGCAGGTACTAATGGACAAAGGGCTTATGTGGATATTTTCAGTCAAAAGTAAATGGGTTTATCCTTCAAAGGGTAGACAGCAAAGAAAATCAAAACATAACATACTGAAAACAGGTTATGTTATCATAGTATAATAAATGTATAATAAAAGCACAGCAACAAGGGTTAAACCGAACCAATGTCCTTCTAGCTTCTTAGATAACTGATGCTGACTGTACATAAGGAGAGTGAAGGTAAATGGCCTAGAGAGAGAGAAAGCACTCACTCGTGTTATCCTGCAGCAGCACCACAAACACGCAATTCTGTTGTTGCTGTAGGTGAAACCTATCTGCAGCATATTTATTTGTAGAGTTAACTTGAATAAAAATTCACCTACATAACATTTGCATATATTTTCCAGTCCCCTTTCCATCTCAGCCTAACATCAGTGTGTTGAAGCGAGCGCGGTGACACAAGCATTGCAAAACAATGCTGTGTTAAAGTCTCGGCGAGCTGTTACCAGGACTGTTTGCTCTTGTTCATTCGCAGTATCCAGGTTTTGCATAACGAGATGCACTTTGCCTAAGAGGAGATTCATTTTTGTGTTTACTCTTCAATGTACAGAAAGAGTTTGTCAGACATAAAGCAGCATGTATGTGTGTACGAGTTATAGTAATTATCATCAGAATCAGAATCATTTATTAATCCCTGAAGAAAATATGTGGTCATAGTTGCAAAAAGACAGTAAGAACAGTAACTGATTAAATTAAATAATATATTATATTAAAGTTAAGTTACAAAATATAAAAAATAGCTCTAATATATAACACAAATTAAATGTATATGGGTGAAACTGAGATGCCCCTCTTATCAAACTCTAGAACTTTCTTATTTTCTCTGTAGAGCATGTGCCAATATCATCATTAGATATCTTAATATGTATCTATATTCCTATATATAAATCTTACATACTGTATTAATCTTAATCTTATAATATATTTCTTATTATATATATTTGAGTATTAAAACTAGGTCCATCCCTATTAATTACAGCATTTTTTAGACTGGGGTACATTTTTAATTAAATCCCGACAGTTACCCATCAAATGCCAAAACAACCACCAGGTTTCCAAATCCATGTTGACAGGGAATCCAGTGGTCCAACTAGGGCAAGTGTACTTTCTCAACTGTATTTTCTCATTTATTAAATGGAGACATTCAAGTTGATGGGGTGGCAAAACAAAATACAAAGTGACAGGTCTCAGAATTAGACTGCATTCACCCTGATTCCTCAGGAGAGTCAGAAGTTTGTTGAGCCTGCTTAGCTTGCACAATATAGAGGTACATCAGGAGTCATGCAATCACAGAAGTGAAACTGGACCAAAGTGACACCTTTTTTAGAGTTGCTGATCCAGCAGCAATTTTCAGCTTTAATGCATGTCTCCAAGGACTGTGCATTCAGCTAAAATGACATTAAAATTGAAAAAAAGTCCAAACAAAATAAACAGACTGAATGAGAACATTTATTTATACATATATCCCAAAGAGCACACCTACTGTACATACTAGTTCATAAGAAAGCTGCTAGAAACAATAACTTTGGAATGACCTAATGGCATGATCACAATCCCATTAAAGGTCTTCAATTATTTTATTCAAACTTTCACATTTTGTGCGGTATATTTCAAACAGTTGTGTAAAAGGGGCATATTCTTTACATACTGTTAGCTTCCTTTGATATTCAAGCATTATATTTTCCTATTGTAAAAACCAATGAATATAACAAAAAGAAATGACTAACCACTGTTTTTAATGCCTCTCAAATGTGCAATTGCAAAGTAGGTGCATGAGATATGAATTTCTATGGAATTAACATATAAATGCACTGAGATGCTTAAAAGCTAAAAACACCTAAAAAGTAAACATTTTGGAGAGACGTGCTTTCACAGGACAGTGAAAGTGCTCTTAGGAATATCAGATTATATACTACTAAAAGTTCTAAGAGATGATGTCACTTTTTTTTATTAGGGACATAAATTACACATAAGTGTGATGGCATCATTCTGGAGGGAACAAAAAAGTACTGTCAGATACTAATATTAACATAATGATTGTGTTATAATACACTTAGCAACACAGCTCGCAACTAATGGTGCAATTCCCTTTAATTAAATGGAATTTAAAAATGTTATCAGAATATTTTTATGTATTTATATCTACCTACAAATGTTTAAAGGTAGGTACACTAGAATAAAGATAACCAAGTCAGGTTTTTAGAGGAAACAAACAATTAATTATACTGTGAGCAATTTTAAGTATTGCTTAATTTCTTGGTAATTTAGTGGAAAAACAAACAATGCTTCCACATCTTAATTTGTAAGCCCACTGTACTTTTGGAGGAGCAGGCTGTATTAATGAGTGACTTAACCTTTCCTAACTTCCAGGTATAGGGAGACACTCTTTTAAGAAATTTATGTGTGAACATTGCAAAAGAAAAAAATAAGTTAGACTTGGACACATAGACTTGCAAATTTGGTGCTAATTATTTTTTCTTGCAAGGGGTAACAGTCCTTATCACATTTATACTGGTGAATAAAAGGACAGCTGAAAAATACAAGACCCATCATGCATATCAACATAATAAATATTAAATAAAGATGTGAAGATGTAAAAAGACAAGGTTAATCCACTCCACAATACAACTAACCTTAAAAATATACTTTTACGAAGTAAGATGGGGAGAAATTGTTTGTGTTTCTGCAAAATTGTGCTGAAATTGCATATTACTTAAAATTAACAAAAAAAAAAACAAGTTGAAGCATGCAAAATGTAAGTGCACTCCTATAGCTTCCATAGAAATTTTGAGATTAAGAAGCAGCCATATGCTGCCAATCAAATGCACCTGACTAACTGATGATCAGCAGTTTTGGCATTTTGTTAGTTTGGAGCAGGGATGGGGAACTCCAGGCCTCAAGGGCCAGTGTCCTGAAGGTTTTAGATATCAACTTCAAGAGATGTTGAGGAGGTGATTTAGCCATTTAAATCAGCTGTGTTGAATCAAGGACACATCTAAAACCTGGACACAGGACACCGGCCCTCGAGGGCTGAAGTTCCCCACTCCTGGTCTGGAGCATTCAGGTGTGTGGTAACACAATGCCAAAGAGGAAAAACATCAGCAATGATCTTAATGGAGCAACATTTGCTGTCCATCAATTTGAGAAGGGTTATAAGGCCATTTCCAAACATTCTGAAGACCATCATCCTACAGCGAGAATGATTATGCACAAGTGGACAACCTTTGCATAATCTTGAAAGACAAGTCTTACCAGGAGTGACAAATTCACTCCAAGGTCAGGCTGTGTCAGGGGTTGGCAACTTTTAGCATCCAAAGAGCCTTTTTAGCTACTCCTATCAAACAATAGGAGAAAAACAAGTACAGAAATGGGGACAGATGTATGGATATAATTCTGAGAAAATCAATACATATAGTATGTGTATAAATAGGGTTAGGTGTTAACCCTAATCTTAACCTGTGGCCAAAAAACATCTCTACTTCAGTCTTAGAAGGACTTTGTTCAGATGTGAATTTGCAAACCTTGTATCTGTGGCTCGTGTGCTGCATGCGGTTAGTTTGTAAGACCTGGTAACCAGATCAGTTTATTATGACTTTATGTAAAATCTTACAATTGACAGATGTTTTACTTCTTTTCACTATGACTCTATGTGAGCCAAAGAAGTTGACCTTCAAAATAAGCAGGGAGTGTATCAGTGCGGAAAGAAATTTTTAATGAGATTTGTAATGAAGACTTTCTGTTTTTACTTCCTGCAAAAAGATATAACTTGATTTGAACAAAGCATGGTCGGAGGTCCTTTTAACAAACCCTTGGTCAAAATTGCACAAAGTGGCCATATAGAAAAAAAAAGACTGCATTTCAAAAGCACAGAAGTCTTCAGTCAATTCATATCAGATAAACCAGATAACACACTGTGCATTGTATATTATATTGATGTAAGTCGTTCACAAGAATGCTTGTTCATATTGATTGCAGTGCTCCCCACAGTTGTGTTTCTGCTGCCAGTGCTGAAGTGATTACTTTTATCATTTGGCATTGATCAAGGAAACATATTTAATTTCCAAGGGCAATAAATGTAATGTTTGCTGACAGTGTTGTTTGTATGAAAAAGAAAAAAAAAAAATAATTAAGAATTGTAAAAGTAAAATATAGTAAATCATTTTCCGGGTCACTTTTATAGTAATCAGAAACATCATTTTCAGTGTATATTACTTTAATATTGCACCGAACACCACCCAGACATAATATTGCCTTTAGCAACGATGATGTTAGAGCAGTTCATGTTTTTCTCTGATGTTTTCAATCAACTCCTTCAGCACATACTCGACACGGCCAGTCATGCACGAATGTGAAGAAAGCAATTATTTGTGGCCACAAAATGGATTTACTAATGAAATCCTAAATACGTATACATGCAACGTAACTTCAACCAATGAAACATTATAACGTTGCAATGTTAGAAGGGTTTTTCCTTACATTCACACCACAGGTTATCTGCAATAATGGCTGTATGAACTGTGCATTAAAGACATTTTTATATTGTAATATACAGTAAAACATAAGGTGTAATCCAATGCCAATTGCTATTTACACTAGCTCAAATACAAAAATAAATTAGGGCTCTCAAGACTGTAATATTAAAATAGTCCATTGTTTTCATATACAACAGCTGTATGTTTCATTATAATTTTAAAAAGGGGAAATCAGCCTTCTTGTCATATTAAATGCTACTTAGCTAGAGTCCTACCTTGGATATGATGTCTGACCCGAGTACCCTAAATAAGCAGACAAGAATTGCTTGCTATTACTCTGCCTACTCAGGCAAATATTTTTCTTTCTTCTTTTTTTAAACCGGTATTAAATTGGAACATGCTGATTTCAATAGGCAAAATCACTTCCACACTATTTATAAACTTGGTTTCTGGCTCTCTCAAAGCCAGAAACCACATGTTTCATCATTGATTTCTTGCTCCCGTACAGCCTAGAGCTGCTGCGATGATGACTACTATCAGGAGAATGAACACATACAAAGATACTTTGAACTTTACCATCCTGTTGGGTGTTTTATACCGTAATGATGTATGAACAATTACCTCTATAAAATCCAAAGCAGCATCACACTGCTCCTGCCTGCAATCTTCTCATGTGCAGAGTATCTGGTTATGGAAGGGTGCAAATTATTATTTATATTTGTAGCTATGAGGAAAAAGAGCACCGCATTTGTCGGTGCGGAGCTGACACACACATGCACGCATAAATAAAGAAATGAATATTGACATTTCTTTCTTTTCTTTCAAGCGAAAAATATAGAGTGGACGAAAATGCTGAGACACTTGGAACTGGCGTGCCCTCAAATCCATCTGTGCAACTTCAAGGCAAACCTGCGGTACATTATTTTGTTTACAAATGCCCTTTCCTAATAAATTGCTGTGCTATTCCCAGCTTTAGTCTCACAAAAAAAGAAAGAAAAAAAAAGTCTGTTTTGTTCTCTCTGCAGCAGACATTTTCTCCAGTGCAAGAAATAAGCTGACAGAGCCCAAAATGTTGGAACAAAAAAACCCCCCCAAAAACAGTCTTTACGTTCTGGGAAATGTATTGTTCTCTGCACAGCTGTGAGAAACTGCATAAAAACACACAAAAGGTTGATCGTGGCTTGGGGATTGTTTGTTTTTTTGTCCCCCTTTCAGCTGCACAAAAGCAGTTTTCCAGCTTAAAATAATTTCTCCCATTTCTATACACACATAAAAGGATGAAATTATTAGTCAAAGTGAATGTCATCTCATTTGGGTCAATGTAATCCTGCATGCTGATACAATCTTCTCAGATGGTCTGAGCTTCTGCTGAGATATATTGTTCAGCAGCTTCCCTTTTTAAGATCTCAATCTACATAAAGCGCCTCGCCTTTTTCCACTCTCTTTCCTTCCACTGTATTTTATTACATTGAGGGCATCTGACTAATGCAATGCACCGTTGGCCTGCTGCCACTTGCCAATTTATAATACAGCAGCTTTGGCCACTCCATGCATACCAAGTAATGCTGATTTGTTGTACTGGCTATACTGCCTCTCACTCTGCTACTAGATTTTTTTAAAACTCCCTCTATCCATTACCTCTTTCCAAAATGGTAATAAGTGTGGTAAAACACAGCACTTAGAAATGGCGGAGAGGTGATAAAGTGGATGATGAGTATAAGATACCAAAAAAATACCATGAGCTCAATATGGACGCGTCACTCGAGTAAAAGAGGGAAAAATCTCATGATGGAAAAGACATTTGATCCAATGCAACCAAAAGCCTAAGAAAAAAAGCAGGTATGTGTTTACATGTTGTTCCGTTAATGTGACTGTTCTTTCATAGATGCATTTAGTATTTTCTACACATGTAAACTTGTTGAATGCACAGTGCATGCAGGCCTTAAACTCTAGATTGTTTTTGCTTCCTGTTTATTAACCTTAATGTTGGTTCCATGATCTCACTGATGTACTGATTCTTCCTTTTAAAGGTGTTATTTTAGGAACAGCTATATATCTGTCTGAATATAAAGTTCGAATCCTTGTTCGCTGTTCTTTTTTTTTAATAGACGCCTGGCTTTTCAAGGCATAGAAAAACCCTGAAAAAGGTCTTGCGAGAAACACAATTGCTTATCATTGCTATTGCTATAATCCTTTTAGTACACACGCTATGAATTTAACCACATGAATGGCAGCTTTACTTTATTTAACCGGGAACTGAAACTCTTGGGATTAAGAATGTGAGAGTGTGCTGGGCCAAGATAGGCGGCATTACCCCAGCGTGTTTTTCAATGAGCACAGACAGAACATGCAAACTCCACACAGAAGGACCCTCTTGCTGTGAGGCAACAGCGCTAACCGTCGAGCCGCCGTGCTGCCATTCGATGTTGGAACGGCAAGTGGGAGCTCCTGAAATGCTGGTAATAGTCCACAACGTTTACAAGAGACAGTTTGGCTAACTGTGTCAAAAAGTCTGATGATTTTGACTAACCGCGTGTTTTTATAACACAGGTTATGAATTTCAGCAAGTTCTAAGAGTACAGGTGGAACCCTCAGACATGCAGTAAGGAGCCAGTTAATTAACTCTAAACGTGCTTATAGAAGAAAAAGACTCGTAATAACTTTGAATTTTTAATGGATTCAAGTCTTATGAGGGTGATACCACACACACACACACACGCACACGCGCACACACAGCAGCTTAATTAACCCTGATCATATGCATCCAAAAACAGCTACACTCCACCACTTCTCTCTCTCTTTTTTTTGATAAAAGATCAGTATGAAATATAGGTTTTAAAATGTCAGCCAGTCTTAGCTTGCAACTGCCACAGCTAGGTTCAATGAACGTCAAGCACCTATTTTTACATTGCCTGCTTTTACTCCCTGTGAAAATGTCAGCAGCTCACAATGTGTCTATTTGGAACACAACTGCCTCCTCTGAACAGATGCATTTAAATACTGGTCTATTAGTTAAATGGATCATCCACAAGTGCAGCTGTCATGAGGCAAAAGGCATCTGGACTCAAAGCGAGCCAAGGAAAAATTGCTGCATCACCAGGACTTTGTGATGGGAACATCCGCCTGACTGTTTTGCTCACTGAATCCAAAATGGTTTCTAGATAATCCGTAAACGTTGCTACAGTGTTCAAAGCTTTGTATGTGAATACATTTATCCATAAAATCCTAAAAAAACAAAACAAAACAAGCCTCCGAGTTTCTTAGAAAAAAAGGCTTGTTAAAGTAATAGCAAAGAATAGTTTTGACAATTTTAAGACAAAGTTTATGTCCTTTTAGCTCTTGATGTAACATAATGATGGAACACTTCCCATTACACGACTGCAGGTGCTGTCATTAAGGTCTTTTAGACCTAGCTAATCATGATACATAGCATGACGAAGGGCCGCTCACTCTTGAAGCTCAGCTTTGGCAGTCATATTTATTGGCTACCTGAAATGAGAATGTGGCCCCCAGAAGGTCAACAACGGTGATTCTGAAGTGAAGAATCTGAATAATTATCACTTCCAATTCCAGACTAGAAAGGATGTGGTGATCCGGAGGCCTCTCGGTGACACAGTCACTGAGTGAGAGTAGTTGGATGGAGGCCCAGCAGCAAAAGGTTAGCCCACTATAAATAGGACGGGCAGAGAGTGTTAATGGCAGGAAAAGCTGGAAGAAGACCGTGCAAGTTTTTTGTGGTGTTCAGTCAAACACCGTACTGCTTATGATATTTTATTTGATCACAGTTACATTTCGGGTGGTGACCTGATATACAGGTGTTTGTATGTGTTACTGAATTTGTAATCACACTCATTATGCTGGGCTGGGCTATCTAGTAGAGGACTGACACTTTCATGTGTGTTTAAACTGAAATGCTCTAATTGGATTTAGCAGGGCTCATGAGGGTGTCTACCCCTGACTACACCCACTGCTGCCCATCAGGGCTGTTTACTGCATCGGCCTGCTTGTGTGAACAACAGTGGGACACGCACACATGCACAAACACACAATGAAAACAGAGGGAGAACTATGAATCAGGAGATCTTGAATTCCCTGACTGTAATGAACCTCCTGTAAGGGCTCCTGGGTAATTCAATCTCCATTCAGGAACGGCTCTCCCTGCATAACGCCCATTTCATCTGGCTTGCATCAAGATATGTCTCCATGTCGGCAAATGAAAGAGCTCAGAAAGCGGCAGTAGCATTAGCTATTGCACGGGCACCAGGCCTAAGTGCGCGGATAACCTTTCAGCCATGCTAACACTGGGAATTTAGTGAGAGCATCCTAGCGTTAATTGTATGGTGAAGTAGACCTTATTTCAAAGCATGCCTCCACAGTTTGGTAATTGTTACCATTATGGCTTGACAACACCACTCACTGCACTTTAAGTGATTCCAAGCCCTTGCTCAGTGGCATGAATATTCCACCCCACTGTTCTCACCAAGCTGTCTCCGGAGAGCCAATGCTCATCAGCCCTGAATGGGCGTGTGTGCTCAGCCACTGGAGCCGATGCCCATCATGCTGAAATGTGTTGGAGTTCTCACTTGAAACTAGGGAGGTGTTCACTTTAGGAAAAAAAAAAAAGGAAATAGCTGTTGCGGCATAAAAGATACATACTATCAGTACAAAGGGGTGATTCGCATAAATCTTCACGGTGCCATTTTGATGTTACGTTCTAGTGCACAGCAGCTATGCAGCTAGAGCTTCGTGGCATCTGTCTATCTCAGTGCATGTGGGGCAATTTAAAAGGTTATTACTGTCACCAAGTAAGCACACATGTCATCAACAGTTTCCTTGACTCATGTATGGTGACTGAGAATTGACAAACTGTGATAGACGTTGCTTTTTTTCTTATAACAGCACAATATACCAATCACTGTCAATATTAGTATGTTCACTTTTTGAGTACAGTGAATGTTATTCGAAGTACAATGTGCAGCTTTATTGTTTTTTAAAGAGTACAATATACCCATCTCTTTAAAGGATACAGAGTTAACAAGCCTTCTTCACAAATACATTTGAATAATGGAATCAGATTTGAAAAGTGTGTAACAATTTCAATATCCCACTCCTTATTTATTACGG
>VUQG01001479.1:0-12552 GCA_015106755.1 Etia nguti | reverse complement strand
ATTTCGCCGCGAAGACAACAAAAAAGCTGTCATAATCGCTCAAGTCGAAGCCCCACGGCCGAGAGGTGGATTCGCTGTGATGTTTTGATGTTTACTGACCGAGCGATGTCTGTGGTGTTTGACGGGAGTTCGCTGAAAGCGATGCAGAGCTCACACACTCACACACCGCAGACTGCCCTGAGGTGAGTGGCAGATATGACACAAGAAGTGCATCCACACGATTAAGTCCAACAGCACACGTCTCCTGCTCGGGGTTAACTGTATGAAGAAAAGTGGGGCATACATTTATATTTCTGTGCATGATTAAAGTTAGTGCTTTAATCCTAGAGTGCAGGCTTTCACGTTAAAGAAAACAAAACACATGACAGGTAGTTAAAACCTGCTTAATTCTGATGACTAAGATCGTAAAAAACACCTAAATTATATCACTTTGATTAGTTTAAAGTCGTATCAAGCGTATGTTTTTACTTATCAATGAAATAACAAAATATTTTTCATTATGAATACTTTCTGTGCAACGTTAAAAAAATGATTAATAAAGCAAAATTAATCTGCCGCTTTTCTAGTAATGGTTAAGTGTTTTTTCCTTGATATGACATTAACATTTCTTTGGCTGTCTTTTCTTTTAAATGACTAATCAATTAATTAATTGATGAAATAATTATCAGACGATTTATGATTAAAATTGCCTCAACAAGGTCTCAGATTGAGCTACATAAGCTTGAATGGTTCACATATAGTTGAAATGGGACCCAAGTCTAAAGTATCTTGGATGGCACATGACTGATACTTGATTTTAGAGCCCAGTGACAGTCAATACCAATATCAGCCAACTAATGTTGTTAACGCTGTAAACTTGGACTGGTGTTGGTTTCATTATATTTAGTAAATTCTATTTTTAGGACAAAGAGAACACTAACAAATTAAAGACATGAATGATTACTTTGATTATCACATAATCCAAATTATCTAGATCCAGATTTAGAATCTCGATTTTTAATCTAGAGCTCATAAAATAGCAAAAGAAAGCCTACAAAAGCCCAAATTGACATCCATCAACTAATAGTTTTGTTTGACTTGAACATAATTTGTTCATAATGTTTTAAAACAAAGAACAGCAGGACATACTGGCATTTTTCATGTGTTTCATCGGTCAGTTCTCCACACATAGTTGAGCTTAAATCAAAAGCCCAAGCTTCTACATTTTAATAATAACAACATCAAACATTTACTCACTAGCTTTGCCACTTGTAGTTCTTATATATGTTATGAAATGAAGATTTACTTGTCACAGGATGTCACTTTTGGTTCTGTAAGGCTTTAATGGGTGTTGTTCACAACTTCTTCATATATTCACACAGAATATGTTAGCAGTGATGTATTCTTAGATCATTATGGCCATCCTTATCATTTTTAGCTTGTTGGTGAGACACCTCTTACTTTCCTCATGTCTACCTTCTCCTTCTCTAGTACCCAGGAACTGTCTCAGGAGATCAAGTCCTTCATCAGTGGCGTTGACACCGTTCAGGGCCGGAAGCTCAGCGTCCGGGAACATGCTCGCTGCGCTGTGCGCCTGTTGCGCTCAGTCCCGGCCTGTCGTGGGGCGGTCTTGGAGCATCTGCGAGGCGTGTATGATGAGCATGCGTCCGCCTTCCTGCACAACCTAGAGACGGAGAGTAATGCCAGCACTGGGGTCAGCTCCAACTTGGAGGACATCATACAGGTGTGATTACAAAAATACACCATCGTAAAAAAAAAAAAATGTACATATTGAAGTTAAAAAAGATTGTTAAAGGTAAATTTGTTTATTTATTTCTTGTGTCTGTAGGAGATTCACGGCGTACTGTCAGAGTTCATCCGTCTCAACCCCCGAGCCTGGGCCCCTCTAGTGTCTACCTGGGCTGTGGATTTACTGGGCCAGCTGAGCAGCAAGCATGCCGGGCGCCGGGTTGCCCCCCACTCCTCCAGCCTCAACGAGCTGCTTCAGCTCTGGATGTCTTGTGCTGCCACTCGATCTCTCATGGAAGCCTACTCTCAGTGTCTGGCTGCAATGCTGGCTTGGTGCCCCGATGCCTGTGTTGATGCTCTTTTGGACACTTCAGTTCAGCACTCCCCTCATTTTGACTGGGTGGTGGCTCACATTGGGTCTGCCTTCCCCGGTACTATCATCAGCCGAGTGATGGCATGTGGACTGAAGGACTTCTGCTCTCATGGTGCTAAGGACCAAGGGCTGCTGGTAATGGGAGTGGATAAAGGCAGCAGAGTGCCAAAGATCGGCTCGGTGGTGGGAATCCTCGGACACCTTGCTGCTCACCACTCCGACAGCATCAGGAAAGAGCTGCTCAGGATGTTCCAGGAGAGTCTCAGTCCGTCGAGCCCTCTATCTCCACCTTCATCTTCAACATCCTGGGAAAGCTCCCCTCAGCTTCGTCGTGCTGCGGTGCCCTTTCTCCTGCAGCTGGCAGCAATGTCCCCAAACCTTTTTGGTCCTGTGTCTGCAGAACTCGTCGAGTTGTTGCGCCCCCCTGTCCTGCTCCAGCTACAGGCTGTACTGCAGGGCCTCCCCAGAGAGGAACTGGATAACATGCTGGGCCTGGTTGTGCATCTCATTAGCCAGAGCCCCTCGGGAGGGGCCCGGGTCCTCAGATTTCTGGCAGACACTGCGACCCCAGCTTCAGTCATTATCTCTGGCCCAGCTCCCTCACCTCACGAAGGAGTCCGAGAAGGTTGCGACCGCCTCCTGCAGATGCTGCTCCTGCATCTCCACAAGTTAGTATTCAACCGCACTGATGGAGTTGAGGTCAACCCCCATCACTCTCCTTCCTCACAGCCTCAGACGGTCATCCCGTTCTTGGAGGAGCTGCAGTCTCACGTGGGCCAGCTGTGTGCTGAGACGCTGCGACTGGAGAGGAAGCGTCACCTCTGGCTGCACCAGCTGCTGTGTCTGCTCTCAGTTTATGGGGGTCCCAGCACAGCCACCGAGGCCCTCTGCCAGCTGCTCACTCAGGCCCGCAATCCAGAGGAGTTGGCTCTTGCCTGGCAGCTCCACACCACCCTCTCCTCCTGCATGGCGGGCCTCATTCCCGCTGCCATTGCACGTAGCGTGGCCCAGATCCACACACACACCCTGGGGCCTCGGCAGCTTAGGCAGCTGCTGCTCAACCTGGCTGCAGCCATCCAGAGTCAGGACGAGGATAGAAGAGGAGCAACAGGTGCTCAGTCCTCCATGGTGGTCCAGGTGGGCTCGGCGGTCTCGGGACACCTCCATGATTTATGCCCACTTCTTCTCCACGGTGACCCAGCTGTATCTCACGCTGCAGTACGCCTCCTCTCCTGCAGCCCGCTCCCTCGCACCTGCTCCCCAGCACAGCTGCTCCAGCTCTCTCGCGCCGCCATCACTTATTTCTTCCTGGCTCTGCGAAGGAGAGGAGAAGGAGGGAAGGCAGGGAGAGATGGAGGGCAGGCAGGTGAAGCAGTGAACTGCTCCGTTCTCCTGCTGTCCCGTTTTGCCGCCTACTCTCCTCTTACACTCAAATCAGTGCTTCAGCAGCTGGTTGAAGGAGCGCTTCATAAAGGCAACACCGACCTGTTTGGAGGGCAGATCGCAGACATGTCTGGCGCCCCAGTGCCTTCCCCATCTGTGTCGCCTGATCTTGGAGCCTCTTTGCTGGACGTCAACTGTCGGTTTGGTACCACAGTTAATTTTTCAGGTAGTGTGTGGTCGGTGTTTCACGCAGGGGTGATTGGCAAGGGACTAAAGGCTCGCACCATCACGCAGCTGCCTGATCCATCCTTAGTCATACAGGTGAGTGTTTAAAGATTGCAGTGCAATTAAAACTATAAATGGACTAAGGAATCTGGGTTTTTTAAAATGTATTTTTACTGTAGGTTGTGCATAGAAATTATTCCTCCATGTGACTCCTATGAAATTATCAAACAGAGGAGATAAATCTGTAATAATGTGCATGTTTTCGTCCTCTTTTCTCTGAAGAACATTCAGATTCTGCTGGCGGTTATAGTCAAGTGTTGCAGCTCCTCTGGTCTGAACGGCTCACGATCACCGTCTGACCCCGATGAGCCGCCACCCATCAACGCGGAGGCAGCCAAGGTTGTTGCAGTCACACTGGTGGAAAACGTCTGTCCCGACGTGGCCAATAGCGAGTTATCCTGGCCCCCAGAAGAGCACGCCCGCACCACAGTGGAGAGAGACATCCACATTCGGCGCTGCTTTGAGGCCCACCCTGTGCTCTTCCCTCTGCTTCAGGTTGTTGCGGCTGGACGACCGGCTCTCTGCTACTGCTCAGCGGTGCTCCGAGGCCTCCTGGCCACTCTGTTGGCCCACTGGGAGGCATCCCGCGAGGCATCATCCACAGACTCCCCATGGCACCTCCAGGCTTCCTGCCTCTTGGTATCCTGCATGGGAGAAGGCCAGCTCCTGCCGCCTGTCCTGGCCAACGTCCACGAAGCTTTCCCTCACCTGACTCCCTTCGAGTTGAGGCTGCTGCTGCTGGCTGTGTGGGAGTATGTAAGGGGGAATGGGCCCATGCCCCAGAAGTTTGTCTTCAGCCCAGAGAAGGGCATGTTCTGCAGAGATTTCTCACGGGACGGCGACGTGGCAAGATACGTGGCGCCGATCCACAGCGTGCTACATAAAAACATTGACAGACTGGGGCACCTGTGCTGGCGATTCCAGCTCTGATGAGTGACGGCGAATAAATAGACAATAAAATGGAGGGAATACCGTGTTACGGTCCAAGAGTGGACCCCAGAGTTTCAGTCACTGTAGTTCAGTATCATATCAGTAGAGCTTTGTGCGTGTGTATACCTTTTGTACCGTTTTTAGACTTGATACATTTCTAACTGGTGAGAAACACAACACAAATGGCACATGTGTACATTGCGTGCATACAGAATTTGGGATGTAATGTGTTTTAATGTGTCATTTTGGTTACAAAAAATACATTAACTGCTAAATCATTTAGAATCTGTTTCGTATAATTTTCACATTGTTCCTGTTCTTTAATGGAAACACACCATGGCTTTCTTGTTGTGTACACGAGCTCTTCTTTCAGCTACTTTTCAAAAAATAAACCTTTGTCCCAGAATTTTACTTAACTTGAGGGTTCCTCATTGACGTGATCGTCAGAAAGTTGTATTATTAACAGTTTACAGGCTATTTTTGTATTTGAGCTTCACTAATTTAGATTGAATTTTAAAAAAGTAAAAAATAACTTGCAAAGAAAAGTTAAGACACTCTAAATAAGGTAAAACAAAAAGACGATTATCAAATCATCAATCCTGGACTTTACAGTAGTCTTAAAGTTATTCAAAGATAACTTTATCTGTAAGTTGTAGAGTCGATCTGTATTTCACAAAAAAGAAAAGGTGCATGAGAGGCTGGAGAAGTGGAGGTATGCAGGTATGCACCGAAGAGAAGAGGGAAGTCAGTGGAAGCAAGCCATAATACAAGTGTGTGAATGGGAGGGTGACAGGTGGAGTGGTCAAGGTGGATGAGTTTAAACACCTGGGCTCAACCATCCAAAGCAATGGACAGTGCACAAGAGAGGCGAAGAAGACAGATTTGTGGCAGAAGGATATCAGAAAGGGTGAAAAGGAAAGTTTACAGGAAGGAAGTGGAGCTGGAGGTGGCAGATGTTAAGATTTCCATGGGGGGGTGACCAGGATGGACAAAATTAGAAGTGAGTAGATCAGAGGAACAGCTCTTTGAAGATTAAATGGTCAAAATGCAAGGGTGAGATAGTTTATCACAGAGGGAATGTACTGAACAAAGGATGTTAAAGATGGAGACCATAGTGAAGGTTCATGGATGTACTGAAGGAGTATATGCTGATGATATGTGGCGATCCCGAAAGGGAACACCTAATAGAAGAAGAAACAGGACCATTAACATGAGGTCCAGAGGGAGAAATAAGCGTAAATCATGGATGAACACTGATCTTTAAGGCGATTACGTTCACTTGTGTTACGTGTGTGTGTGTGTGTGTGTGCTCGTGGTTATGATTTATAAGAGGGCTGTAGTATAGTTGCACGCATCGGATTGGCTGGAAATGAATCCGGTGGGATGAAGACTCACATGTGTGCACTTCACTGACTGGAGCCTGGCGATGACGTGTCCGTGCCTGAGAGGATACATTCATACGTTCATCCTCTCTTTACTACCACAAAAATAACATAAAGATTAAAAGAAAATACTCTCTATAGTGTTAACTGCCACATATTGACCTGCTCTCTGAAAAATACACGTAAATATTAGCGCAGTTGCTGAGTATCCTATTTCTTAAGGATCTTTGTTGCGGAGTGATTGGGGGCGGAGTCAAGAGGCCGCATAATCAAGATGGCCACCTTCACTGCAAGGTAGGACAAAGCAGTTCCGTTGTTTCATCGCCAATTTATCCCTTTTTTCCGATATATTATCAGTGCGCGGGAGGGCAGAGATTATCACCGTAGTTGGACATCTTGTAAGGGTGAAAGCAAACCTACTGTTTCGGGGTTTAACTGCCGCAAAGTCGGAAAGTTAATGCGGGGAAAATTCGATATCCCCCTCAATTGAATTGAATTAGCGACTTGACAGGCTGGCTCTTAGCAAGGTTAGCATCTTATCTTGATCCGGATTGGCGATTAACGATAACACAGCTGTCAGACAACGGGTGCATTAGTGCGTGTGTAAAAACGTAGACGTTTATTTATTGTTAAATTTAAAAATTCGTGGCGGTTTCCAGTTGTATTTTTCCGTCTTGAGCACTCACTAGCTAGCCCGCTTAGCTGGTGCGTTAGCTTTTACTGCCTCTTTTCCTTGTCGGCAGTCTGAGCACATCCCCTCATCGGGATTTTTACAGTAGGGCTGGGAATGAGTCTTTGATTGCAGGACCAGCGTCTGAGGTGAGGACAATGGGGTGCTGCTTGTTAATATGCACACTGTGTGCAGGGTGAGGAAATGGGTAATTGTATAGCTGCCTGTCACATTTTCTGGTGCTGCTTTTCATCGTTTTAGCACCATAGAGACCAAAGTCCGCCTGTGTGTGCTGTCTGTTACTTAACTCCTGTACTGTAGTTTGGTTAGCTCTGCCTGGCATTGCATCCAAATGTGATTGCACGGTGAAGCTAATGCTCTTGTCTTTGCTTCCCATTGCAGGATGGCGCCTCTCTTGCTACTCGGGCTGGCTTTGTGCCTCAGCGAGACTTGGGCTGTGGACAAAGGCAATTTCAAGACCTGTGAGCAGAGTGCCTTCTGCAAGTGAGTTCCCGAAAGACAAACTGCTCATAATAAAAGCGGCACACAATTGCAGAGGTTTATAACTGGTGTCGGCTCTTGGTTTCAAATGTTAAACAGGCGTCAGCGAGCTTTTAAGCCTGGAGAGTCTCCTTATCGAGCCCTGCTGGAGACCATGGAGCTAACCAACACCAGACTCACCCTGCAGCTCATCAATGACAACAACAAGGTAGATTACAGAAAAGGGACTTTGTGTAAATTTTTGTTGGATTATCACAATCTGCAAAATATGATTTCTCTATTTTTATTTTTTACTTCTGCCTTTGTTTTTATTGCTTTTATCTTTATTTATTGCATTAATAACTGAATTATTAGGCTAACAAATCACTTTTCCCTTGTTTTTATGTTTTTGAACTGTCAGCTGAAATGACAGTCAAGAATTTTAATCCCATTTTCCAGGGTAACCTCTTTGTTGTGTGAAATCATAGTGACCCGTTGCTAAACCCAGTGTTTTCCTACGCTGTGTTTTTAGAAAATGAGGCACCTGCCTTTGCTTCTCACTCTTCTCGTTCTCGCTTTGTGTTTGGGTCTCAGGTGCGTCTGTTGCTTGAGCTCTACCGCCTCCAGGGAAACATAACGAGGGTGAAGATTAACGAGCTTAAGCCTCTGAAACCTCGCTATGAGGTCCCAGACGTGCTCATCAGGGAGCCTACAACAGAGCCGTGAGTGTCCCGTGAGGGTTTCGTGGGTGGGTGGAGGTTTTGATGTTTGGAGTCAAACCGAAAAGACAAGAACAGGAGGGATACTTATTTCAAAGGATCTTTAAATAGGAAGAGTAACAGAAAATATTTCATGATAACGTCTGCTTTTTTACAGGTCAGGTTAGGTAAAATGAGGGTGTGAATTCTGAAAGTCGGTAGCAGAGTGAATGTTACCAGTAAAAATTTCTACTTTGACAAAGATCTGTTGAATAAAAGAGATGCTTCAAACAAAGTAACACACACTCAGATGTGACTTAGGAATTATAGGGTAAAGAAGCTCTCAGATTTTCTTTGTTAAATGAAAGAAAACCCATGGTATGGTTCATGGCTTCTCTGCGCCTCCTGACTGTGAAGGTGTCAGGTCAATGAGAACTGAAACTGAATAGAAATTGTTCCAGTAAAACAAAAACTTGTAACCGTTTTAGATAATTTCCTCTGTCTTACAGCTTATATAAGTGTGGAGTTGATTAATGAGATGATAATAAAACTATTCAAATTGAGTTCCTGACCTTGCATTTCTTCATCAAAACTAAATCCTCGCTTCACATTTCTCTCTTTCTTGCTCTCTCTCTTTTTCCTTTCAGCCTGTCTGTCTTGTCTCAGGACGAGAACGGTGTGGTGCTGTCCCTGGGGGTGGAGTCTCAGAGAGTCATTATTAGCGCCCGGCCCTTCCGACTGGACATCATGGAAGGAAGCGACGTGCTGATGTCTCTGAACTCGCGCGGCCTGCTGGCCTTTGAGCACCTGAGGATGCGCAAGGACACGTGAGAAACCCACGCATGCGCACACATGTACAAATGCCAGCCCTCTCTTTGAATCCACGTCATCACTCCGTGGATGATTTCTGTTTTTGTTCCCATGATATGGTTTGTTTTTTGAGTATTGTCTCTGACTCGTTGTTCTGTACTCTTCTCCCCTATCATCCTAGTTTCTCCTATAAAGTAACTAGCACAGTGGCTAGCGTGTGGGATAATATCAAGAGGGTATTCTCTAGGTAAAGACCCTTAAGATTTGTGTGTATTCTGTCCCATGTGCTAATGCTGCCAGTAGTGACATAAAATGTAGGGGCACACATCATATCAAGTGCTGTATTTACCCTCAAAGAAAATGTGACAGAGAGAGAGGATGTGGGTGAGTGTGTGCATGGTGATGTTTGATTTTTATTTAAATTAAGGGATCATTCCAGCCCTTCCTGTTAGCATAGCTGTGATAGACCGTCTTTACAATGACTATCAGAAGACCCCGAGAGATAATACGGCAGAGTCTGCTTTAGGCCTTTCAGTTACTGTCTGTGTAAACCAATGTTTTGTCAGATCAGCGTCTGATTAACTGTACTCCTGTAGTATTGCTCTAGCAGCTCGTCTGATAAATTCATCTAACACCGCAACTGCATGACTGACTGGATTTCTCAATCTGTTCTTTTGAATGAATGATTCAAATTTTCACTCTTGCTTAATTTATGGTCAGAGCTAAGTGCAGAAATAATGTTAGCGCTGGTTCAAGGTCCAGATAAGAGCTATGCTGTGGCATTACACACACATCAGTGTTTCCCACAAACAGACTTGAATGCACTGCCTGGGTAAACCTGGTGGTGCCCTTCCAGTTATATTAGGCAACGTATTTTAGATCTACCAGAAGTTATGTTGCTGTCATACATAGTATAAAAGATGAAGAGGGATACCATGACATCTTATGAATCATTGAGATCCTGTCAACATCTTGGTGTTTTGAAACCAGATGTGGTTAGAGAGAGGTGGATGATTGTAGATGGAGGGTTATCTTATCAAGATAACCCTCCTTCCTGACACTTAGAATGACCAAAATGTAAGAAATTGACTTAATGTTTTATTTAGTGTGATCTGAAATGAGTGACTGAGCCTATAAACTCATCAGGAAAGTGTTTACAGAGGTCAAGCCTGAGGGCTGTTTTCCTGTGGACTTCAACAGGACTGGAAGTCTTTTTGCAGCCACAGGTTGCAGCTCTTAATGGTGGTCTGGCAAGTTCCAGGTTCATGAGTTGCTACAGTGAGCTCATCTAGGCTGCAGAGCATAATTATGACTGACATCAACAAATAGAGTCCAAGACAGTGGAGTTAAGTTTATTTGCATATAAAATATGTATATGTTAATGTAAGATCATGCATATACACACGTACACCCTTTAACTTCTCCTGCCACAAAGTCAGTGGGAAACAGTGCATGTAGTCCGTGTCCTGCCTGTTAGTTTTCAGGCATTAGCTCAATTCCCAAACCCAACAGCAACATCTCTCTTTGTGATTATATTTCAGTGTGTAGTTGTGCATGTTCTTGGTGTAAGAACTGCCATTGGAGCTATTTTAACCAACAATACAGTGCTTACTATCTGCATTAACAGGGTTTTAAGACGAGCTGTTGTTTACACTTATCCTTGGCATTTTATATCACTGCAATTCATTTCAAAACTTTGTCTCAAATGTGTGAAGGGTCTTTTGGTGGCTGGATTTACTCTTCGGTTTATGCCTGATCTACTGGGTATAAGCCCTTTGGGTGTTACGTGCTGCAGCCTCTGAAGCTCCTGTCCCATAATGTCTAGCTTGAAATAGCCACAAGGCAGGGAGTTGCTCAGTCCCCTTTGTCATTACAGTAATTAATGGTAGATATGGTCAGATGTCAGTGTGGTGTCAGGGGGCCAATCACCAACCTCTGTGTTTGTATGTCCCTTTCCTTTAATCATAGTTTAATTATCCCATATATTACCACCCATCACAATATCATCAAGATGGCCTGACTTTGCCAAAGTAACACGCCTTTCTTTTTCCCATACCCCCTCCTCACGTTGTTCTTTATGCCATGGAGCAGTCAGGCAGACCCAGAGGCTGAGAAGAAGGAGGAGGCTGATCCAGCAAACCAAGCAGAGGTACTGTGCATTAAAATCCACTCTCTTTTACTCTTCCCCTCTTGATTTAAAACCACCATTTCACTGCTGCATCTGAGCCAGATCTGAGTGACTTGACTGTTCCCCCGTTTGCCTAACAGACAACGAAGGAAGAGGAAGAGAAAGTGGAAGACGGGATGTGGGAAGAAACATTTAAATCGCACACAGACAGCAAACCTAATGGTAAATCCTACTTGTGATTTCAGTATCGTAATGTCTGCATGTCAGTGTGTGTTAGGGTTTGAAAGGTGGTGAAAAGGTGTTCTCTTTGACTGATCGATGAATGTGTTTGCCCCTCAGGTCCATCTGCTGTTAGTTTAGACTTCTCATTGCCAGGAGTCGAGCATGTTTATGGTATTCCAGAACATGCAGACACTCTTAGACTCAAAACAACAGAGTGAGTGCCTCCAGCATTTTATATGTAGAATAGATTTCATTAAGAAAAATGCACAGATGTTTTATGCATGCCTGTTTTTGTGTGTTCCAGTAACGGAGATCCATATCGACTCTATAACCTGGATGTGTTCCAGTATGAACTGTATAACCCTATGGCCTTGTACGGGTCTGTCCCAGTGATGCTAGCCCACAGTGCCCAGCGAACTACAGGCATCTTCTGGCTTAATGCTGCAGAGACCTGGGTGGATATTAGCTCCAACACAGCTGGAAAGGTATGTGTTTTTTGGGTGTGTTTTTTTTTTTTTTTTTTTTTTTGTCATCCCTTTCCAGAAGTCTTGATCTGGATTGTTAATGTAAATTTAGTTTTTTTGGCCAGCGGTAATAATATAAAAAATACAAAAGCGCCTTTTGTTGTGCCACTCTCTTTCCAGACTGTTTTTGGGAAAATGTTAGATTATGTTCAGGGCTCCAGTGAGACACCACAGACAGATGTGCGTTGGATCTCTGAAAGCGGCATCATCGATGTCTTCATTATGCTGGGACCAACTCCTAAAGACGTCTTCTCTCAGTACGCCTCTCTTACAGGTATGAAGTGTCAGAATACTGTTGAGACTCTTGTGTAAAGCTGTATACACAAATACCACTAGCCTTCATTTAATAGTAATGTTTTAATGGTTTTCATTGAGGGCCTGTTGGGATTTCCTTGTTTGTTAGCAAATGCTTCTGGCCGGGAGCACAGAAGCGGCACCCTCAAAAGCTAAAACGTCTCGTTTCAGACAGAGAGTAATCTACTGGGCTGTATGAAGGCCTAATATATGATAAAGAAATCTTATGGTGAACTCAGGTTTTATTCTTGAATATTCAATTTTGCTCATTTTTGAGCTTAAAAATGAGCAGTCCAATTTATTCAGATTTGTTTTGATAGCTCTTATTCATAAGAAATATTCCAGTCTCTGAAGTTGTAATAATGTTTGTAGATTCTTTTTTTGGGCCTAGGTAAGCACCTGATTGTAATCTGCAGAGTATTAATTAATATTGACAGTTTTTCAGTGAACCCAATAAATACCTGACAACATCTGTGGACAGGTACTGAGAACTTAGCTGGTCAGCTGAGTGGGATTTTTCAGCACATTTTCTCAATTTCTTTAGAGCTACAGACAGTACCTAAGATTTGGAAACATGCTGTCATTGTTCCAGTTGCTAAGGGCAGTTCTCCTAAGGCACTGAATGATTTTAGGCCTGTGGCTCTG
>VUQG01001478.1:8923-26658 GCA_015106755.1 Etia nguti | reverse complement strand
ACACATTCATGACAGAGAGCTACTGAGGAAAATATTTACGGGACACACACACTCACTCACACAGTGCTGCATCCATGACTTCAGAGGATATCACACTGACATTTACTTCCTGAAGACTTAGTCTTACCTGAACCACCACCACTACTTTCTTTTAACAAAAAAAAAGGTCTTTGCTTTCAAATTTAAAGATTTATATTAAGAAGAAGGAATTCATAATGTGACTGTGCAAACACATTTAGGTCCTCCACAGCATAAGTGAGACGTGGATGCCAACAAATCTACAGGAAGTCTTTTTTTGGGCGACATATTGCTGTGGGCTAAAACAACACGGCGAGCCATTACTATTCAACATGCAGCATAAATCCAGAGCTGTGAGCCTTCCTACGAGCTGAGCAGAGGGAGGCAGGCGTGCAGCCAGAACGAGAGAGCCGGTGAGACAGGCAGGCTGGAAACTCAGTTATAACCAAGGCAGACAGACAGACGGGTGGAGGGAGAGGAAGATGCACAAAGGTGCACAAACAAAACAGCCAGCTAAAGAGATAAAGCAGGCACCAGATCCAGGGTATTTCACACAGATTAAATTCATCTTAAGGAAGTGTTTCTGGACCACCAAGAGAACGCCTGCTCCTCTGCCTAAGTGTCTTTCCCTGTAGCTGTAATCATCGACTTTTTTCCTTTCTCTGAGTAGCAACATAAGAACTGAAAGGAATTCAGAGATGAAAGTTCGGCTTTTCAAATTCTCCACACAGTAAAGGATGCAATCAGGGAAATCCAACATTTTTTATAATTAATTTGGCATGAAGTTAAGAAAAAAGTTGCCTGGATGGGTCCACAGGTGACAAAAGCCTCCTAACAGCCCCTCTTAAAGTGAACCTGTTGTGTTTTCCCTTACTTTTGTGTCAGATACAGTATATACTGTTACAAATGGTGGATCCTTATATTAACCATGGATGCAGACTGCACTGCCTTTTCCGTTTCAAACTTCTTCTCTGCTCCTGGCTCTTTATGACATCGAACAGGACAGGCGGCTCTGGCTGTAAACACAGCTGCCCTATCAATCTGCAGTCCAAGCTTTTTGTTTAGGAGGGGCAGCCAATCAGAAAAAAGCTGTCAGTGAGGGGAAAGAGTGCTAAACTGGAGCAGCCAGCTCTATTTATTTAATTTGTTTTTCTTCTTTGAATGGTTTAAAGATACCAGGAAAATGTGTTATTAGTGAGCTTTGCATTTTTAGGCACAGCCGTGAGAGAGGTATTGATCTTTTAATCTAACTCTGCAAGAAAACCAATAAGTCCCAGGGCCAGTCCTTTACATCAGTCAGATATATGTTCTGCTGTGGGGCATCTACAGTAATGCGTACGTACTGTAATTATGGCTCCAAAATTACACCCACAGTGTGATTCTTTTTGCTCATAATCCCCTGTGAGCACACAGGTCTGTGTATAAAATGTGAGAAGCGTGTGCAGTTTTTCCAGTGCTGTGCAGCTTTGCTCTGAAAAGAATTAAATGTAAAGGGCAGAACACCGAAGCCTGAAATTTAATGACTAATGTGTATTCTTTTGGATATTTTAATGGTTTTCTTTTGTATACGTGCAGAGTAACACTGGTGTGGAGACACATAATGATGGGTACACTTGTCTTTTTCATGACTTCAAATTGTTCATTTCTCAGAAATCAGTTTAAAAAAAACAAAAAATACACCTTGCTGTGCTGTGAGTCAGCGAATGCACTCTTTGCACTGATGATGTAGCACAGGGCTGTGATTTGGACTCATTTCAGGTATAAAGTAAAGGTCTGTGTGATGCCATTACGAAAACGGCAGACATACAAAATCAGCAGCATCAAAAAGTACTTGCTATGCAGCTGTGATTTTCTTTTCTGTAAAACATGCTTTAGCACGGCTCCCGCTGCTTCACTTAAAAAAAAAAAAAATGTCTACTTGTGTTCTCGCCCTGCATCTTTTTAATTTGCGTGTCTTCTCTGAATTAGTCTGCCATGCACAGCGTGTGCCAGGAAGAAATCAGAAATAGAAATCCAGACTATCAAAGGGACTGCTCTCTGCACATAATCTTTAAGAGATCAGCAAGCAACTATGTGTAAAAGCGGCGATTCCTAAAATTCATCAAAGGACAAATTTAGCATTCGAATTGGATCAACCTTTTGTTTGACGCTTTACAGCATTCGAGCTTTTCTGTGACCAGTAAGTTTAAGCCTGGAGATGAGTGAGCTGAACTCTGCATGAGTGAAATCAATGCTTAAACTAGCAAGCTTCAGAGTGGGATTCAAACCAAGGATCTCACATCCTGCACTGCAGCAGCAGCAGCAGCAGCAGCAACAATAACAGCAGCAGCTCCTGAGGCTGTTGCTGTTGCACTGACAGCAGGCCCACACCTAACAAGGCAGCTATCCCATTTAGTTAATTCCTGCCTGGCTTGGCTCCTTTATGGCAGCAGTGGGGGTGTGCAGCATGACGGAGAGCTTGCCAGTAATAAAGCATTAGCATATTGAATTGAACTGATAAACTTGTCAATCACTTGGAGGTCCCACTGCCAGCATTGTGTTTGGTGTGTAGGTGTGCACAATTTATCCCCATTTCCTACCACTGTGTGTCTCATCCACATGCTCTGGCAACACATGTGTATGCAGGTTATCACATCAGGGCAGTGAAGGCTGAAAACAAGTGGGGGGGAATGGAGGGACTGTTAAACACCTTTAGATGTGGGCCTGTGATGCACAGAGGACTGTGGTGTGTGAAGTAAGTGCATAATGTGTGCATTTTCTCCCCTTTATTCCACTGAAATATCATTTTTAGTTCTAGTTTGATGACGTACAACATGTATCTTATAAATCATTAAAAAATAAAGCAGCACTTTCAAACCTTTAAAGCAGGTGAGCAAGCTGGAAAGTTGTTAGAGACGCACTGGGATGAATTCATCCTCTGCTCTATCGGTGCCTTTCAAAAGGCTGATTGCAAAAGATGAACAGCCACAGGCAGATGCCCCCCCCCCTCCTCTCCCTCTTCCTCCTCCTCCCTCCTCCCCCCTTCGCTTTCCTCATCCATCCATCCGCGCTTCCCTCTCCCTCTGCCTCTGCCGCTGGCTGGTGCGTTTTTAGGACCTCACGGAGGAGGAAACCCGGAGCTTTTCCCCTCTGTCTGATGGAGACGGCGCTGAGGAAAGGAGCGAGTCCGGTCGGCGGATACCACCTCGAGGATCCTGCAGGAAGGACTCCGCTGCTGCTGTAGGGAGGCGAGAGGATCGGACGTGTGCGCGCGCGAGAGAAAGAGGGAGAGAGGAGCGAGAGGGGAGACTCGGGAGGTAACGGGCCGTTAATAACCTGTTGTTGGTGTGTTTTTGTTTGTCGTTCATAAAGAGGAGAGCCGAGTGAGCGACGTGAAAGCGACACGTTAGCCGTGCTGAACTGGCTGGGAGCATTTCCACGGTTTCTAAAAGAGGAACTGACATTATCATCTGTGTGCCGCCCTCCGCTCTAACGTCCTGCTCATATTTATTTTTAATGTATTTATTATTTTTTTAATTATATTTTGTGAAAATCACGCCTTTTTTTCTCAAAAGCACCTGATTGTGAGTTAATTTGTTCATTTGCCATTTCTGCAGTCGTGCGCTCTTCAGAAGGCGTAAAACGAGATGTTAGCTTTATTTATTCTTTTTCCTTTCTTTCTTTTATTTATTTTTTTGCTCATTTAAGTCAGCAATAGAAACTGCAGCACATTAGACTGCAATTCAATTACAGCGGCTGGTTGGAGCCTTTTAATTTAAAAGGAGAAGGGCTGCCAGCGCCGCCCGAAGTCTGGACGTGGAAACTGTGCAGAGCGCAAACTGGGATCATTATCTGATCTAGAACAGCAGCCCGGCTTTACTTCATAAGCAGAGCTGTCACTGCTTTGTGTTTAATCACCTGTTCCTCTGGGGGGGCCACCGGGACTCACGATGTTACACAGATGATAACCTTCTTACATCATCTGATCCCACCAGTTTCCAGACAGCAGAGGATTAAAATAGAACATAAAAAGAAATAAAGCCGGCTTGTTCCGCACTCGGGAGCTTCGTGCTGTTGGCCTGGAGTTAAATCGCACTTGCAGGGCGCCAGAGGTGAGCAGAGAGACTGGCAGCGAGGCTGCAGGGTTGAATTGTTGCCTCCTCTTTGCATGTCCTCCAGTGTTTGCACAATCCAGCCAGGTCCGCACAATAGAAGCGCTTTTGTGCTTTCTACGCCAGTTTGCATATGGAACAACATCAGCGGCCATTAATATTGATCCAGCTTGTAACAATGTTGACTGAAGTGAATGCAAACACGTATTGAACCGCAGCTCAGCTGCTCTGATGATAGAAGGGACTAACTTACATTTAAAAGTGAGCAGGGGTTCCTCCGCTCCTCAGCAGGCTACACTTTCAGTCACGGTGCAGAGAATTTATTGGCGTGTGTTCTGACTGCTAATCAAGTCTCATTAATTGCTCAGTAGCAAAGGTCAGTGCTTATCTCATTTATAAGCCTGCAAACTGACTAGATTTGGACTATTGGCTACAAATAAAAATCAGCATAGTGGTGACAACAAGATCCAAGAGTTCCAAGCGAGTGTTGAGGGTTTTTTTTTTTTTATTAGATGCTGAAACTGTGATGAGCATCGTGCTCTGTTTTCTGATCTTTGTAGAGAAAATGATTCAACAGGTGAAATTATACAGTGGGCTTGTCTGTTGAATTGTAAAGATGCAAAAATGCAAACTAATAATCAATGACTTGAATTGTAGATGACGGATATTTCTGTTAGTCAGCTAATTGATTTCCACTTGGACCTTTTCCTCTCTTCTACACTGCACAGCAGAAGCTCTCTCGGCGCCTCTTCACTGAATGCAGAGCTGCATTTTCTCTCACCTTGCCTGTCACTCAGTCATGCATCCTTTGTCATTCTGTTTCTCTCTGTTAATATGCTTCTCACACCGACACACATACACAAACAGGGGAGGCACATTTCTTTTGCTGTGTCTAACGTTGAGTTTTGTTATTTTCCGGAAAGCCCAGACAGCTTGTGTTTTTTCTATTCTCCTTCTGTCTTTTCTTATATTTAATTCTGTTTCCTGTTCTTTCATCCCTTGCAGATCCTCCATCATCAGAAGGTCTCCTGCGTCTCTTCCAGGGCGTGCCTCTGTGATTGCGTCTAACATGCACGCTCACAAGAGCGCACAGCTTGTCTAATCAACCACAGTGCGTGTTTCTTCGCGAGTGTACGTCAAGTGCAGGAATGGGTTCGGTGGGCGCGGAGCGCCGCAGGCCCACACCGGCCCAGACGCCCGAGGAGAGGGACGTGTGGAGGGATGGAGGAAGATCTGTTTGGAGGGAGGGCTGGAGAGAGGGAAGAGAGAGCGGCATTGTGCAGAGCTACAGCTTCGATTCATACCAGCTGGAGGAGGAGGAGATCAGTAAAGACGCCCCGGAGCGAGGAGTGCTGGCTTTGTCCGAGCCCGGTGAGGGAGTATTTGTTCTATCTGTGCATGAGTGTGTGTAATCTACTATTTATAAAGAGAGAGGAGAGGAACATGGAAGGAAGGAAAGGGGTAGGTGTACCAACAAACAGCAATTTGTCAAAGTGAAAAAGGTACATTAATATCCTTCTATTCCTAAACACCAGGAACAAAGTGTTTAGATACGTGGACTGAGAGAAAAGTGTTTGCCAATGATTTTCCACCAGGAAACTTAAAATGCACCTTTCTTCATTGTTTACCGAACTTTCACATTATATTCTATATATAAAGAATTTAGACAGAATAGCATGTACATGTGCTGTTTAATATTTACTGATTAATTGTTGGGTATGTATTTAGAGGGCAGTAAACCTCTGCTCTGGATGTTTTTAAGAGATATTTGAGATTGTAAGAAGCAGTGAAAAAGGTGGTTATAGGACATTTGCATTTTTCAGCTGAAGTTTTCAGAGTTTGCACAGTTGCATAGATGGAAGAACCCCAAGATCTTTTATATCACTGCTACTGATACCACAGATTAACTACCCAAATCGTCTTATCTTTTAAGACATGCTGATATTGTTTCTGTGTGGACGGGCTGTGATCTGCTCACCTGTGTTGATTTGACCTGAAACAAGCACATTTGAAATAGATATGCCACAACATTATGTGAGATTTGACAAGAGAGAGGTGGATAAATTCAAACTGCATGACTGCGAACCTGAACTGTCAGTGAGTATGGATAACCTACCTTCACTGCATCCATTCAAATCAACTTTGTACTGGTTTAAACTGCAGTGTTTCTTATTGTTGTTTGTTTACCAACAACAACAAAACACAACACTGTGCAGAAGCCTCGAGTCACTTGTAATTTTTTATATTTAATTAGGACAATGGGTGCAGTGATTTATTGAAACATATGCAGACATACATGTAAATACAGTATATAACACAAAACAGAGTTTGTATAATTCTAAAGAGCTTGAAAGTCAATATTTGGTACGACCACCTTTATTCTTCAACACAGTCTGATCTCTCTTAGGCAGCTTCATTGTCATTTCTTTAAGTAGTCTTCAGGAATAGTTCTCCAGGCTTCTTGAAGGACATTCAAAGCTCTTCTTTGGATTTTTGCTGCCTTTTGTTCTGTTCTCTGTCAAGATGATCCCACACTGCTTCAGTAATGTCAAGGTCCGGGCTCTGGGGAGGCCAAGCAATGGCACTGTGTGTTTTTCTATCCAGGTATGTTTTTACTGCATTGGCAGTTTGGGATCATTGTCATGCTGAAAAATGAAGCTGTTGCCCAATGGTATTGCTCGGTGGATCAAACTGTGGTGATACTTTTCTGTGTTCATAATTCCATCAATTTTGACAAGATCTCCAACAACACTGGCTGAAATTCAGCCCCAAACCATGACAGAGCCTTCATGTGTTTTACAGATGGCTGTACACACCCACTGTTGTACTTCTCTACTGACCTCATCTGTAAATACTAATGAGCGGTTTTCAGTTAATATCTTTTTGGAATCGCCTCAATGGTACAAAAATACTATGTTATTCTTATCTTATCTTTGGGATTTTTTATAGATTCTACTAAAGAAATTTTAACAAAGGTTTTTGTGACAGGCTGCTAGCAACAAAGTGGCTTAAGATACAATTTAAAATCGATTCTTTTCTGTTCTTCTTCTTTGTCTGTTATGTGCACTACACTACAGTGGTTCATCTCTTAAGTTAGGTGCTCTTTTATGTTTGAATGTTCCTCTGAAAATAGTCATGTACAAGACTGGACTGAAAATGAGTAAAAAGGTAGCCAATGTTAAAAAAAAAAAAAAAGAGAGAGAGAGAGACAAAACTATTAAAGACCTCCAGAAAGTCTGAAGAACTTTCAAGAAAGTCTGGTTCTTTAGAAGCAAAATTGAGAAGTGGCTCAAGACTTTTTCACAGCACTGTGTTGTCATTTAATTTATTGTCAAAGAAACTTTACAAAAACAGTTAACCAGAAAAAAAATTAAAACAAACAAAAAAAATTTAAAATAAAAATTTTAGTTATGTTAAGCTTTAAGTCTCTTACACCCTCTCCTTTTCCATTTTTGAGAATGAGACTATCAAAGTTTAGTGCTACAGCTAAGCTTCTACACCAACAGCTAGCACAACAGATAACTAATATGCAAACTGAACATTTCAAAAATGAACAATATTGAAAGTGACATCAGATTTTTTAAACGGAGCTGTGCTGCTAGATTATTACAGCCCACTTATCATCTGGATAAGTTCTTCCAAATGTTGAAGACCGGTTGGAGTCTATCCCAGCTGTGTTTGGGCAGGAGGTGAGGTGCACCCCGAACAGGTTGCCAGTCCATCAAAGGGCCCTTAAATTTTTGTAAATAATAAGTCAGAATGGATTTAATAAGCGTCTTGAAGATTTGTATGGGCAGTGTATGTAAGACACAGAGGGCGGTCTTAATAACAGAAAATTGCTGTGTTGCCTGGTTACACGGGTTACACAAAGGCCATGTTAAACAGGTCACAAGTGACCAATGACGCACAGTGACGGCCTTGCAGGCAGAAGCCTTTTCGCTGTTCTCTTCATGTGTTTCTTACTTGTATTTTGCTCTTTTTCCTGCTTCCCCTTGTTCCCTGAAGCTGTCAGTCTTCATATTTCAGTCTGCAACAAAACAGACAGGGGATGCAATCTCCACAGAGTCTGCCTTCTCCTAGAAGAAAATAAAAGATGGATATGTGGCAAAGCAGCCTCCGAGAACAAGTTAACCCTAAGATGTCATTTCAGTTCTGCAGCTGCTCAACAACTGTGTTTCTGTATGCAGAGGACAACAGGTTTTATGAAGGTGTACACTGGTAGTGCACGTTGATTTTTATTTTCAGCAGCCAAATTAATTTAAAAAAGGTGAAAATCCATTTGTATGATGTCAGTTTCTTCACTGAAGGTTCTTCTGGTTTTCTTAGTCTAAGTTTCTGGAAATTAATAAGCTGTTTTTTTGAGGGGGTTTTAGCTGTGAACAAGCCGTGTCAATGTTCTCTACAATACTTTACTATGAATGTACCATGGTTAGGGTTTAGAGTTTGCAACCATCTGGGACTCAACTGGTTGCCAAGTGGTTGTAAATAGAGTAGTACACACAGGTGTATGGCATCTTCAGTTTTGCAGCAATTTCCTGTATTTATGATATATTATCAGAAAAAAATAATAATCTACTATAATGGCAGATTTATGAATGTGTTTCACACTGGCACCCTGTTACTGAATATAACTTTATTATGTTTAAATGGTAATCTGTCATCAGAAAACCTCTTTTACAAATATGTCAGCACAGTTTTAAACTGTTTTGTTGTTTAAAGAAGCGTTACATACATACATTTAGCTAGTGGAGTGTGTGCAGCATCGGCATCTGGGTTTGATTATTTCATATTGGTTATTATAACTTTCTTGAAAGTCTCTTGAAAGTCATCAGAGTATTCCTGTTCTTGGAACTGAAGGCTTTTACATGTAGAAATTGGCAAAGAAGAAAGGATTTAATTCAGCAGCGTGTACTACTCCCCTCACAGAACAGCACTATCTGATTTTCACCAGGATATAAAGAGAAGTTTGTGATCCTTGTGAGCACCTGAGAAAAAGGGCATCTGCGACCTTATTTTAATAAAGAGAAGAGTCCTCAGAGTCCTCAGCCAGCAGCTTTTTTCAGTGGAACTTTAAGAGCCAGATTGCGTAGGGTCGTAAAGGGAGCAGTACACACAGGTGTATGACATCTTCATTTTTTTTTTGATGATCTCCTGTAATGTGCAAGTTATTGCTATTTACCATGCTATGCAATCCTGTGTCCAAAAGTCTTGCGTGTCCCAAGACGTCCAGTGTACTGGCTCAAATATGGGGATAAAAACATGAATTCAGGTTGTTATTTACCTAATAAATAACAATATACTCTTTTTTAGTTTTAAACAAGTGGTGTTCTTATAAATATGTTATCCCAGCCCTCATGTGGTTTCCATTGACCGTGGTTATGTCATTTTGTTCACAGCAAATTGCACAATGCTTGTCAGTAGAGATTTTCAACTTGAATATTTCATTCATTAAGATCTGATGTGATTTTAATAGTTTTGAGCAGAAATAGTGAACAGTAATATAATAATTGAACCCACAGACCCCCGTGCTGCACGCGCTACATTAGCCAAATGCGTACCTATGCAGATATTCTATTAAAAATCAATTAAAAATGAAAAATAATCTATATTAATAGAGCTGTAATCAGTAACTGTCATTTCTGATCACTTTGGTTTAACACTAGGCACAATAATGTCCCCCAGCTTTTGAGCAATACTGCGTTTTACTATTATTATTATTATTATTATTATTATTATTATCATCATTACCTATCAACAGATGCATCAGTCAGTGATTTCTTTGTTTCTATAGTAATAAAGTAGTAACATGAGTCAGTGAGAAGGATGTTTTCCCACTCAGTCTGCAGTAAAACCTAAATGCTCATGATGAATGATTTGGGGCCATTAATATTAGGCTTACAGGATTAGGAAAGGATTAAGAACAGTTATATAAAAAACCTGCACATCACACTTTCTCCATGTAACCGATCCAGCTGGAAAACAGAAATGTACAAATTTTAACTGAAGCTATTTTGACAGCTAGACCATGATCTGAGATTCCTCCGATCAATCCTTCACTAACACAAGCACAACAGTCTGTTCCACCATCAGCTGCTCCATCAAGTGGACCAGAGGCGTTCCTGCTGCCGCTGCACTTTTCTTCCTCCTGATTAGCTTTTCTGAAGACAGAGTGTTCTGGCTTCAGTCCTAATTCAGATGTTAATCATATCCTGCTGTCTGATTTCACACTGCTTTAATTCTCTAACCTATGACTCCCATTTTGCTGCTCAGACTTTGAGGAACCGATCCCTGACGACCGTTACCATGGCATCTACTTTGCAATGCTACTGGCTGGAGTGGGTTTCCTGCTTCCCTACAACAGCTTCATCACAGATGTGGATTACCTGCATCAGAAGTTTAAAGGTATAAATATGGATGAGTGTGCATAAAGTCACGTGTGCGGTTACGGCGCTGCAGCTCGGGACTACGCTGTCACATCTCTCCCGTGTGTTTCAGGGACATCAATAGTGTTTGACATGAGTCTGACGTACATCTTAGTGGCTTTGTTGGCCGTCATCCTCAACAATGTGCTGGTGGAGCGACTCAGCATGCACACCAGGATCACTGTGGGTAAGTCAGAGAGGTGCCAAGAGCACAGATCGAGTGGAAAATTAAAAACTGTTCCATTAAAACTTACCCTGTTACTTATTAAATACTTTGGGACCACACAGTCCTGAAGAGAACTACCCACAGGGGAGCTTCACTGAGAACTACAGTCATGAAAAAGAAAGCACCTTTGCTTTCAATTCTTTCACACATCAGGACATGAAAAAATCATCTCGGCCTTCAGACTATTTAAATATAACCTCAGATATATTTTTACACCATGCCACTTTATTTTACAAACACTGAGCCAAAATGAACGGTAGAGTGTGTACACCCTATGATTCAACAGCTTGGAGAATCACATTTGACAGCAATAACTTGAAGAAGCTGTTTTCTGTATGACTTCAGACTCTCACATTGTTGTACTGCAAGAATGTCAGCACGCTCTGTGGGCATTTGTTTATGCACAGCATTTCAGTCAGGTTGAGCCTGGGCCATTGCAACACTTTGATTTTTTTCTTTTGCAGCCATTCTGTTGTAGATTTGCTGATGTGCTTGCAATCATGGACCTGTTGAATGACCCAGCCTGGGCCAAGCTGTCAGACAGATGGCCTCACATATGACTCTAGAATACTTTGGTATACAGAGGATTTCATGGTCAACTCAGTGGCTGCAGGGCGCTAGGGTCCTGTAGCTGCAAAACAAGCCCAAATCATCACACATCCCCAACGGCGCTTGGAAGTTGGTGTGAGTTGTTTGCGCTGATGTGCTGTGTTTGGTTTTTGACAAATATGGTGCTGTGTTTTATAGCCAAACATCTTCACTCTGGTCTTCTCAGTCCAAAGGACATTTTTCCAGAAGTTGTGGTTTATTTGTTTTTTTCAGTTCTATCTTTGCAAATCTGTGCTGCCATGTTCTTTTTAGAGAGAAGAGGCTTTCACTTCAAACCTTTTGAAAGAAGCCATACACTGTACTATGATGAACATTAACATTTAACGTGCTGACTGAGGCCTGTAGAGTCCGAGATGAAGTTTCTCTGAGCATTGCATGGTCTGACCTTGTGGAGAATTTGCTGGGACGTGCACTCCTGGGAACATTGCCAACATTGCCAACTGTCTTGACTGTTTTCCACTTGTGAATATTTTTCCACAGTGTAGAACAACTGCAATCACTGCTGATCCTTTCCTGCACCCTAACACATACCTGAATGTTCCAGACCAACAAACTACCCAAACCTTTGCTTTAATAGAGGTGCTCACACTTGCTGATGGTCAGTTTGATTAGTAGCACCCCGATGCTACTTGCCTTCCTAATTCCTATGGAAGCAGTAAAGGTATACTTAGTTTTTCACAGGATTAATTTTGCATTTTGGCTTAATTTTTGTTAAACAAATAAAGACACTGTAAAATCTGTTGTGTATTGTTGTTCATATTTTGTTGGATTTAAATAATTTTCAGACCTGATGAGGTCTGATTTTTTTTTTTTGTAACTGTATGAAGTACCTTCCACCTGCAGCCAGTAATGACACAAGATTTGGCTTGTGGTTGGTAATGGAACATAACTTTTGTTATGGTCTTTTATTGTTTTGTAATCCTCTTTAAGCTTCTTGATGTTGTCTTAATGGCTTTGGTGTACAATGGCTGCCTTATAGCAGGCTGAAGAGAAGTGCTGGTCAAGATATGCCAAGATTTATATTTCACTTTAATGAGTCAAAAATAATATTTTACTCCCACACATATGAAGCATAAAGCCAAAAACTTCACTGCTGGTTAAAATCAGTAGTATTTTTAATTTTTAGGGCTAACCTTACAAGCTGTCCTTCACATGTGGACACATAAAAGGGTGCACTACTTTCAGCAGTAGTAACAACTGTCAAGAAACAGCAGGAAGCTCAAAGCTTATCAGAGTTTGCAAAAATGGGAAAATGTTATAAAGATAAAGAAAAATCCACTTTTCCACGGATCTCCTGTGGTCTTTATGAATAAAGACCACAGGAGATCCGTTTTTGGCTTTTGCCAAAAACTGTGAATTGACAAGCGGCGGTTTCAGGATTCATCTGCATCTTCCTCAGATTGCTTTCATATTTCAAACACATTTTTAAAGGTGATTTGCTATGCTCTTTGAATAAGCTGTTCAGTAATAGGCGAGCACATACAGGCTGATTTAAAATCATGTTTGTTAGAGTCTTAGCTGGAGATCCTGGAGAGATCTTAATATGGCCAAAATATTCATTAAAAAGTTGTTTTACTTCTAAAGTTTCTACATCTTTGCAGTGCAAATTATTCTCAAACTATATTGGAGATGAACCTAGAAATATTAAAGCCCTTCAAGCTCACCCTTAAAAAAATCATGATAAAAAGTCCTTTAAATATGCATGTTCCTGGGAAGTTTGAGATCACTGCACATACATGATAAATTTCAGAACGGGGTTTCACCACAGTAGCCTCTGCTGCTTAAAATAGCTGTGCTTGTATTTTTGGTTAAAGGTCTTTTGAAGTTTGATGTCAGCTTGAGAGCGTATCCCTGGGTTAAAGAGTTAATGAACTGCCTCACTCTTATCAAATATGTGTTCAGTCCTGCAGTCACAACATTACCTGGATCACCTACTCAGCCTGTCACTCTCTCTGCAGGTTACATCTTAGCTTTGGGGCCCCTGATCTTTGTCAGCGTGTTCGACGTTTGGCTGGAAAAGTTCACCACCAAGCAGGCTTATGTCATCAACCTGGTATCAGTGGGAGTGGTGGCCTTTGGATGTACAGGTACTTTGATTTTCTTTTAGCCTAATAATGGTTAAACCAACTGAATGACAGTAGACTGCACTTAAAAGGCAGAAGAACCACTCTTGACTTGCAGCCTTGACTTTTTGGAACCAGACGAACTATAATTGGATGAAAGGCTAGAGTGGTAAGTGACACAGATAGAGTCAGAATCAGACAGGCTGGCAAAGGTTTGCAAATAACCTCTAATTTATAAACAGACAGATTGCCAACATGTTACAATCAGTTTGAGTCAGTCTGCACCAATGAGCGCAACTTGTCTGCGATGTGGCTCTTTACAGTAGGTGACTTGGCTCAGTTATCTGCCACCTGGTTGCATTCTGGTTATAGTCTATATAAAATCGAGGTGGTCAAGCACTTCTTGCATTTTACAGTTAAATTGCAGTCATGCATCAATTATGTCAGTATTTGTGGAGAAATTTCAGAATTTCAGTTTCATATCCATCAGGTTCTGGCTGTGCAATGACTGTAAGCAGTTAATGTGAATTTCTGTGTATGTAGATGGCAAAAGATTTGCAATATTTTGCCAGTTGATCAGTTTAACACACACAATTGCCACAAACAGGCTGCATGTAATTTCAGACTTAACTGAAACTACATGCAGGCTTTGGGAAATGTTTGCTAGCCTTTGAGAAGCCTAGCAATCATTTAGCCGGTACTACAGCCACCTGTGCCTTGTCTCCCGTATAAATCAAAGCAGTAACACCGCTTACAAGCTTTAAGGCTTAACATCTTTGAAAAATGTTTAGAAATTCACCCCTGCAGATTTTTTTAATGAAGGGAGAAATTAGCTTTAGAGACCAATACTCTCTTTTTCTGTCCCAGGCTACAGAGACGTTAGCTAGTTTCACTGCACAGGCTGTATGTAAATGATGGCTGTCATGTGAGTTTTTTAAAACCATTAAGTGACCATATATGGATGAAAGGGTGCACAGCTCAGTTATCAGCTGGCACAAATTAGCTTGGTTAGCAAGCTACATTTTTAAAATATACAGATGCAACACAGACACATGTGTACTGATAGCTTTAGGTAACAGACCTTTAAAATACTAGAATTTGAATCACCATAACTGTTGCACAAACTTATTTGGAGGTCTGCCTGATAGTCCCATTAAAAACCCTCCAAAAGGCACTAACAACACAATCACCTTCATGAGGTTGATTACAGGGACTGGAGTGAGGTTTGGAAAACACCTATTGCTACAACTACCTGTGTTAACACAGCTGTCAATCAAAGCAGTATCTAAATGGGTGGATTTTTTGTTGTTTTGAACCAGGCTGTAAATATAAAGACTCCATATAAATTGTCTCAATTGTGCCTCAAGTGGAGATTAGAGGACCTGCATTGGATTTAGTCCTGGAGCTGCTGGTCATATATGACTATGTGAAAAGTGTAGCTCGTAGCAAAAAGCATAGAGACAATGTACTGTTTTGTCTACAGGCAGCTAGCAGACAACAACACTCTGCTAAGGCCTGTACAAAACTGATTCAGCCTGTAAAGAAGGCAGAAAAAGTGGAACATTTAGCTCCTTAATAGCCAGACAATTCCCTCATGAGTTTGTGGAAAACAATACAGAGCTATAAGGACAATTACTTTTATTAAAAGGATAATAAATTATAACTAAATATGTGTCAGAGCTCCCCCTGTTGGGATAAACACAAACCCAATAGAGGTTTTGGTCTTCAGCTGCTGCTGCTGACTTTTATACACACAGCCGTTTTCCTCTGTGTGGCTGTGAGTGAGAACTCAGAGTTTCTGCCTGCTGTAATATCAGTTTAATTAGTGGAGATCTGAGGGTCAGAGCAGCTTCTCTCAAGTGGTGTGTGGTGGTTCATTAAGTTGCCCCTCTAAATAAATCGTGTTGTTACAATGTTGACTGTTGGGCCTCTATTTACACTGATAACCGCCTCCCTCTTCAGTGCAGCAGTCCAGTTTCTATGGTTACATGGGGATGCTGCCCAAGAGGTACACACAGGGGGTAATGACTGGAGAGAGTAAGTACACTCAACGATTAGCACACACGTTTATGTTAGCTCTCGCTGCCAGGCTTTGTCATCCTTCTCACCTTCTTCTCCTTCATCATTTGTGTACCCTCCTCAGGTACGGCCGGGGTGATCATCTCGCTGTCACGCATCTTCACCAAGCTGCTGATCAAAGACGACAAGAAGAACACGCTGATCTTCTTCCTCGTCTCCATCAGCATGGAAATGCTGTGCTTCCTGCTTCACCTGCTGGTCCGCCGCTCACGATTTGTCCGGTATTACACCAGCCACGCCCAGGGTAAAGGTCCGGACAAATGTCACGATCCGAGAGACAACGGGACCGGGTACAGGGTTCACCACGATGTCACTGCAGAGGAAGTAAGATTTGTAAGTTTATGGACAGTTTATCGACTCACATGTGTTTTATGGCTGCTCACTGTGAATACTAAATATTGTTAGCCATGCCAGCAGCAGGTTCAATTACTCTGGCACAGAGGACACATCTTAACATATATATTATATATTCCAAGGAGCCAGACTTTCTTCAAAGTGTTTAAAGTGCTCTTGAACTATAGTCTTTAGATATTGGCTGGTTTTCACTCTTTATATTACAGTCCTTGTAGCTGATCACATCAGAGGAGTGATTTTTGTTTTTTAAGCCATTAACACTGACCTATGAATCAATCAAACATAAATAAGCCACCTAACTTAGCAGATAAATCAGTGTTGTCTTAATTGTACCATTAGCGGCTGTGACAAAGACACAAAATTTCTTCCCATTTCTTTAGCTAAATCTATAAAAGGTGTCAAAGATAACTGAGTTTAACAGGCAGAAAATGTTTTACACTAACGTTCCCAAAGCACTACCAATTGAAAACTTATATCTCAGCATGCTGTGCAACATATTCTTAAAAAAATGAATGAAATTGGACAAGTAGCAAACAAAAGAACTACAAATCTGCAGCAGATGAACAGTATCTGAAAATAATGGTCTTAAGAAATAAGAAAAAGAAATCCAGCAAAGACCTGACACACAACCAGTGAGATGTATCTGGCCCTTCAGTCGATCCATCTACTGTTCACTAAAGACGGTGGAAGGATGGCTGTCACGAAGCCATTCTTAATGAATGGAAAGAAGGAGAAAAGGACTGAGGTATGCTAAATTACAGAAGAACTGTACTGAAAATAAGTGGGAACATGTCTGATGGAGTGATGAATCCAATTTTGATATTTCTGGTTCAATGTTTGGAAGAGGTCAGGAGAGAGGTACAGCAGCAAGTGTCTACAGCCATCTGTAAAACACGGTGGAGGCTCTGTCATGGTTTGGAGCTGCATTTCAGTCAGTGGTGTTGGTGTTTTTAAAACTGATGGAATTATGAATGCAGAAAATTACCATCAGATTTTAATCCACTATGCAGTAACAACTGGAAAGCATCTGATTGGCTTCATTTTTCAGCATGACAATGATCCAAAACACACTGCCAATGCAGTAAAAGCATACCTGGATAGAAGGACACATAAGGGAACATCAACCATGGATTGGCCTCCTAAGAGCACAGACCTCAACATTATTGAAGCAGTGTGAGATCATGTTGAAAGAGAACAGAACAAAAGGCAGCAAACATCCAAAGAAGAGCTTTGAATGTCCTTCAGGAAGCCTGAAGAACTATTCCTGAAGACGACTTCAAGAAATGACAACAAAGCTATGCATATATACTGTAGTGCATTTGGTACCAAAAGTCATAAATATGCCACACACTATACATTGAACTGCTAAAGGGCTTGGACTCGCAGTCAGCGTTGTATCTTCGGTGTCTTTGATATTTTTCTCACGTTGCTTTTTCAAGTTAGATTAGGATACTGACTCGACACAGACCAACACACTCCCTCGTTAAAGCTTCCGCTACATGTTTTATTCATTAAACCATTAATAAATATTGTAATGACAAATAGTTTCTGGACTCAGACAGGGAGGAAATACCAGGCCTCTAAACTGTAATGTCATCCAGAGCAAGCACGCACACAAGTATTGAGGGCTGGTTGTGCTTAAAAATGCAATCACTTAGTAGCTATGAGCTGTTTCTTGGCTGCTGGTCAATAAAAAGATGTTAAAGGAGAGGAAGAGCAAAAGATATTGGAAGTGGTTCTTTAGGGCTGAGGTATATAGGGAGTGGTGCAGGAGAAAGACGGAGACGGAGAGTTGACGACGCCTCCTTTGAACCCAGAGCGAAAGAGAGTCACGATGCTGAGAAAAAAAAAAAAGGGAAACGAGAAGAAAAAA
>VUQG01001475.1:36631-50131 GCA_015106755.1 Etia nguti | reverse complement strand
TGAGAATAAATATTTTTTTTTTTTTTTTTTTTTTTTCTTGTGTAAACACCCTCCAAAAAAAGCAATACTCAGGTTTTTGGCTGCTCGACATAGCTTTGTGAACTTGATAAGTTCGCACCACGATAAAAGCAGGTTTTGAAAACATGAAGGAGACGACAGCAGACGTTCTTTTGGCTGAGGGCGGATAAGAGAGCGTGATAAAAAACATACACATAAAAGGATCGAATGCTTTGCTAAGTGATGGCTGCAAATCATTTGGTCAGTGTGTGCTTTGTGGGCAGAAAAATTACTCGTTATGTGGGAATGCAAGACGGCGCGCCAGTGGTTGAAATATTGTGAATCACTGCAACAGCAAGTAGCTTTGATTTATCGACCCATTCGGTGCACATCATCGTGAACAGACTGAGCCATCCATGACTGAGAACCATTAAAGCATTGTACCCCAAGGCTTAGTCTTTCTGCTCCTTTTGACAGTTGGCAGTGAGTGCTTCTCTTCCCAACGCCTCTGTTGGGTGTCCAGTTTCGTAAGGCCCAACAGGTATATTGTTGCCCCCCCTTTGTAGCTTTGAGCTTCCAGAAACTTGATCTCGTACCTGACCTCATTCTGCCTGGGGGGCTTCGCCGGGCCCCGTCCTGCCTCAACATCTGGTGGACTTCAGCTGCTTTTTGAGGTCTGTTATAAACATTGTCAAAGAGCTCCCAGTCCTTAGGAGTGGTTCGTTGGGTTTTACTACCGACGATGAAATGTATTGTTTGCATGTCAGGTCTTTTAAGAGCCCTCGTATGTTTCGAGAAATTAGATTTTTTTTTTTTTTGAGTGGCGGCGCGTTAATTTGGGTTTTGTGACTTGCACAGTGCACATATAAAGGCCACAAACTAGTTTAAGCTTTCTCCATATATTCTACTGCATAGCTCTCATGCATTGTGTGTGAGGCACATCTATTTGTAAGCTTTCTTCCATTTCTCTGACAGCACAACAGTGTTTGCTCAGGGTCCCCTGGTAAAGCACTTGGCCTTAAGTAAAGAGTGTTTTTCATCTTCTCCTTTAAAGTCTGTTTTCATTTGTGTGCCATGAGTCAGTGGAAAGATGGAGGGCTGGTGTATAGGGACAAGCCAGGAACGTCTTTTGTGCCCCACCCCCCCACTCTTCCCTTGTGATAATCACGCTGTGCTGTAACTTGTTCTCTCCATTTGTCTGCGAAACCTCTGCTTGTCTCTGCAAATCTTCAACATAACAGTCTCGCTCTCTCTCTGTAACTGCGTCACATTTCCTCGTACGCGTGCACACGCAAACACTGACAGACTAAAGCAGCAAGGTGCAGTCTGTAGTTAAAGCAGTGGGTCTAATACTTCAAATCTGCGGCTCATCAAAGGCAGCATCACCTGAAAGATAGATGTGGAGAAGGTTAAAAGATTAGACCAGTTGTTAACGTGAATCATTGCCTCCAACGCGTGCTGATAGATGGCGCAGTTGTTGAGGAAGATTCCCAGCAGAGTGATGGTAGGAAGGAAAGTTTCTTGATTTACTCGCAAGTGTTTTGTGTTGTCTTTCCTTTTATGTACGAATCTGTTCTCTGTGCATTACTTGACACAGATACGTCAAAAACCAGCTGGCTAAGCGGAGCTGAATAGCAGTCACGCCGCTGAACCGGGGTTGATTTATGGACGGGAGGTTTTGAGAAAGTAAAACAAGTTGCAGAAAGTTTGTGCGGAGCACACTATGAAAGTACCCCAAGCTAAATCATATCCTGAACCAAACCACTTCTGTTTGAACTATGAATTCCCCATAACTATGTTAATATGAATTATGGCTTCAAGCTCCCTCGTGGTTAGAGGCTAAACTCGCAGTTGTGTTGGAGGCCTGACCTTTCTGTCTATAATCTAATTTCAGGGCAGTTATGACCGTGGTTTGACCTGAGTGCTTCTTCTGGGCCAAATGTTAAACCATTTTATTCTAATTTAAGAGCATTTAATTCAAAATGGGCATTTTAAGCACTAATGCCTGAACCCATTGAATCGGTAGCTCCCTCACAAATTTCCCCTCAACATGCACAGTCTTTAATCAGAACATATAGCTGTTTTGAATCCCCGACCACTACATGCAAACAGGTTTTGCTTGAACAGATGTGCGTGTGTGCATACAAAGTCCAGCAGGTGAACTTGCAGAGCAGTTGCGGAACAGCGGCTGGAATTTGGTTTGACTTGTTAAATGCACTTGGGGAAGTTAAGAAGCGAGCTGAAGTCCTGACAAAGCAGTGACCTGGGAAGTGGTGTAGGCAGGGAGCTTTTGTGTGGGGAGACAAAGCCGGAGATGCAGGGCTGGGATGGGAGAAGGGGGGAGAAAAAAAAAAAAGACCGAGTGAGAGGCCAGGGCAGTGTTGAGGAATCTCCCCAGGGGCTTCTGGGTAAATGTTCATGGATGACAGCGTTTTGGAATGTTCACAAATGGAGAGTTTTAATTGGCCCGAGGCCCCGACTGGTTTAGTAATCAGAAATGGACTCTGGTGGCAAAGGGCTCCGATTTATGGATCCCAGTGTGAGGTTTGTTTGTTAGGTCGAGAGCCATTAAGAGAATAACTCGCAAGCTGGACAAAATCTTGCAGATTTTGGCGCAGATAAAGACTTAAATGTGACATTTCTTCGCTCTAAATGGGAGCTGGGCCGTGCTCCGTTTTTCTGCTGAGATGGCAGGAAGCATCTACTGCTTTTGTTTTTGTTTTTAAAAAAAAAAAAAGCAGTAGATGCACTTTGGGATTTTAATGAATTTTTGCTCTTGCACCGCAGCAGTAGCCACACCTTATTTTTTTTAATTTTTTTTCCTCCTCACACTGATGCCACGTGACCAGTAAATTTTGGCAGTTTGGTGTTTTCACAGCTGTGCGGTGGAAGAGATTTTAATTCTTGATTTATTTAAGGAAACATCATTTTACACAGTTATTATCCAAAGCTCTGTGGCTGCCTCCGTAGCTCTGAATATTCACTCCAGAGAGTACTCCGCTAAACCTCAACTTCCTCCCTCACAAATGGATGGTGAACATTGTTCTAAGTGGAGTAAATCTTTCATGTCACAGGCAGTGTTCGTGTTTCCCAAGCTCGACACTAGTGATCAACTTCCTCCCAGTAGTGACGGTCTGTGTGACTGTACTCTGCATTAACCTCCGAGGCTGAAACGACATTGGTGCCTTGGCTTGTCATGTGAACGATGGTCACTTTATGGTCAGCTGACTAACAGACTCAGAGTTATAGTTACTCGACATCTCGTTAACCTGCTGTGAGTGAAATCAAAGCTTCCCAATAAGATGGACAAGAAGGTGGTCCTTCAGAAGATGCTTGGCAACAGTGAGCTAACCTGCAGTGTGATGCTGAGTGTTGTGTCATGCAGTCAGCCTGAGATGGTTGTGGGGTTCTTTTCATGCTATAAATCTCAAAAACCTACACGAATAATCCTCAAAGTTAAAATAATAATTGGATACAGCCCTGCTATAGAGACAACTATCATTGTTATTGTACATAATGAGCAACAGATCATCAAAACGCAGTTTAGTGTATAATCTAGAAGTACTGTAACACGTGCAGTTTTTGTCAAAGATGAATGACTTCATGAATATGGTGATCCTGATGAGGGAAAACCTTTTGTTCCAGACACGTTTTCTTGTTTTTTTGCAGATGTGTGAATTTAAGTTTGAAATGACTCTCATAAAAGATTTTACCACTTAACTTAAATTTTTAAAGCCATTGCCCACTTCAGTTGCATCCTTTACAAGCTAGAGGGTAGTTACGAGAGCTGTGTGTGTGTGTGTGTGTGTGTGTGTGTGTGTGTGTGTGTGAGAGTGAGTGAGTCATGGGTTAGCTGGAGCCTGTCTCCAAAAACTGCCACTCCCTGTGAGGAGCCACAGATCTACAGTATGTGTTGTAGTGTCTTCTTTAGAGCAGATGTCCGGGTCAGTGGTGCTGCGGTGTCTTTTTGTAGAGCAGACGGGATTTCTGTGCAGACACTTGACTTGACACACAGATTATGTTCAGCTGTGTTCATTAGCTTTGCTTCTAGGCAAGCGTTGACGACACCTCCTGAGTAGAACCACGTTAAACAATCGTTTCTTGTCCATCAAGTGCAGAATTGGTTGGTTCGGTTATTCTTAACTTTACAAACAATGGATACAGGGCAGCATTTCTACCCACCATTTTGTTGAGGCTTGTGACTTCAGATTCAGAATTCCCCTCCCAGCACATTCAGAATCTCTTGGACGTTCCTAATGGTGCGGGACCCAAAAAGCATTATTGGTTTGGCCAAAGCTGCCATAAACTTGTCATTACTCTATTTTTGTAAGGGGCTGAAGTGTAGAAAAAGAGTAGGTGGAAATATCGCCCTGCCCTGATGATCTCCATATGATCAGCCCAGTCTCTAATAATGGTTTCCGCTTACAGCATGATGTTGCTGAACATTTTCTCCCTTTGCGGGGATTCAGCTGTAGCTCAGTATGTATTCAGGATATTAGAGTGTACGTTTATCGTGGCTTTATTTCTTCTTCTTCTCTCTTTCATCTTTTTTTCCCCCAGTTCCTGAATGTGATGGTAGTGGTGTTTAAACTTAAAAAGGGGGCACACTTTTCAAGTTGATATCTGGACATTAATTACTTTAATGCAATAGTCACCTTGCAGACATGAGTAGGTTGACTCCTCAGAAGGGAGCGAGGAAAATCTGGATGTGGAAAGTGAACCAGAGACACTTCCCCCTCCCTCCCTGAACTACTGCTGGCATGATGCCCTTCAGCAAGTCTGTGGTTGTACTGAGTAGCAGGCAGCGAATGTTTGTTAACCCCCCCCTCCACCACAAAAAAAAAAAACCCTTCCAAGCTGTAAACAAGGTTTGAGTAAGGCTTGGTTAAAGAATTTCTTGAAAAGAGGTTTTTATGTTTGTGTTTTTTTTTTTTTTTAAAAAAAAAGCACTTATCCTAGCTGTACTGTGAAAAATCATGGGATAAAGCAACACTAGACTGATGTCATGGCAGAGATTGAATCGCTAAGCCCTGCACAGAAAACATTCATTCCATCATTTTGCATCACTGTGAGGGTGTAATTTCAAAATGCTCGCTTCCCAAAGTAATTAGTGAAAGCTGACTTAAAAAGCGAAGCATTTTTTTAGTCTGTACTGGTTTATTTAGTTCTGCATTAATCGCAGAATTATTAGAATTCTTTCAAACATTGCATTATAGCCTGAGAAAACTAATGGATCAGTGACGAATGAACGAATGAGTCAAAGGATTTCTTAAAACCCGGATACAGACGACAACTTTAGGCTTCTTGGAGATGAAAGGGAGGAAGAGAGGGAGACAAAAAGAATGGGCTGATTTGACAACATGTTGCAACAGGAAAGAATCTAAGAAGGGAATGACTTGGAGGGGGGAAAAATGCTATGATTTTATGTTTTTGGAAGCGACATGCGCAGCTGTTTACTTATCCTTTCATCTCTTTCTTTCAGTCGTGGCTTCACCTAATTATTCTTTCTCCTCATTAAATCAGTCCACAATTTATTCTGCCCATAACGTCATGCCTGTACGTAAAATATCACACTTTTTTTTTTTTTAAATGGGCTGCGACGTCTACCTGCTCAACCACACGTTTGGTTCACGTGTTTGTGCCTGACAGGATGTGGAGCAAGAAAAGAAAGTTACCCAACAAATGGCACCAATCCCTTAACCCCCTCGGGAAAATTGCACCGCAGACAGAGGTGAGAAGCGAGAGGAGAATGTTATGGCTGCAGGGCGTGCAAATTTACAACAGCGTGTGTGTGTGTGTGTGTGTGTGTGTGTGTGTGAGTGAGTAACGCTCAGCAGACTAGCAGCACTCTCCCTTTTATATGTTACAGCACAGAGCATAATATGTGAATTAATAGTGAACCTTTGCATTCACGGGTGTTGTTTTTCTTTTTTCTTTCTTGTACTTCACTCGGCTGGGAATGTTTGAATCTTTTGTTTTATATATTGAACATTCACACATAAATCAGAGCGAGTTGGAAGGCGCCCGCACATTTTTTGTGTTTCGAAGTGAGATTTCCCAGCTTTCGCCATCTCAAACGACCTGCATTCCACTGGGATTGAAGTGTGTGTTTGTGTATATACATGAGCTGTAAGCTGCATTTATCATTTTAATTATTGACAAATGTTGATGGTCGTGTGAAAGCTCGGTGTTATGGTTCAGTCACAGATGACTAGGCTCCAATTAGTGACAGAGCACTGTGTATGGTTCGTGACATGCTGTACCCCGTGGCCTCCTTCGCAACTCTCTTAGCAGTTTTAATGATTGTAGTGTGTGACTGTTAAGTCTTCCTATTTATATTTTGTCTGTCTCCGTGTCTCTTAATTGCCTGTACTTGTGGGGGATTTTTATTTATTTATTTTTGGATATGTGTGTTGGCGGCGTTATTATTGGAGTGATTGGGGTTTGAGGCATGACTAACTGTGTGTGTGGTGGATGTGCTGGCTAGCGGACAGGGAAGGAGGGGAGGGGTCAGAGGGCAGGACCTCTCTCAGAGGAGTCGCTGTTAACCCCTGACCTCGCTGGTTAAGCCTGCAGGGTGGTGGCGGGCGAGGCGGCAGCGGGGGGCACTTTGAGGTCTGTCTGGTTCAGGGGCACATGATGGCAGGCAGAGGGGGTGGCGAGGTGTCTAATCTGGTTTTTGTCTGTAAGGCGTTTTCACCTCCCCCACCATCCTTCCTCTGAGAACAAAGTTTGAGAGGCAGGACAATGTCAAAGGGAAGTGACTTATTTTATGAGCCATTTAAAGGGGATGGTGGTCGCCCCCCCTCAACAGCCACAAAGGAAAGGCCAGAGAAGCAGCAAAGAGCCCATGAATGCCATGACACACAGTCGCATGTTTGTTTACAAGATGCTACTCTCTCGTTTTCCCTGCCATAAATTGCAGTTTTCCTCTTCTAAGTGACACTTGAACAATGCTCTGTCACTGTGTCTTATTACATCTTAAAGTACTGGAGGGGGTGACAGAGGCCCCTCAAAGGAACTCCATCAGGCAACTCATCGCACAAAGACTATTCATGCCAGTGCTGGTAGAGAAATGACTGATGCATCAACTGACAAAGCTTTTTCCTTTTTTTTCCTGCAATGGTGAGGCAGAAACATGTCAGTGGGATGTTGATTTTTATAAGCTCTAACTGTTCATGTTCGCTGTGCGCTCTCTTTTTGTTCCAGCGGGTGCCGTTTCTCTCCCAGCGGTTTGAGCAATTGGCTGCCAAAATGTTTTCACAAAGTATGCATTAGCTAAGATTCTTCAGTTTTCAGAGACCTAATCCTTTGAGCTAACAATGTGACATTTGTACAGACATTCCTGTGAAATATTGACCATCTCACTTTTATTTGTATACTTTGGTAACTACGGCTATTTTCCACATGGATATAGCCCTTTTGATTGTACGCCTGCGCTGTGGGCAGGCAGGGGGCCCTGCTCGAGGAGAGACTGGATGGCTGTTTCACCTAAAAGTTCAGCCTGTGTGTGTGTGTGTCTGTCTGCGTACCTCCAATCAGGCTCCTCATACAAAGAGCCATGTGTTGAGCGGTGATGTGATGTGTGAATATGTTTAGGTATGGGCTGCCAACTGTGCCTGGGTATGTGTGAGAGGTAGGTGCATATGTGTAAAGGAACAGGGGGGATGAGTTTGAGGAGAAGGGGTGACTTGAGGCTTATTTGGACTCGATCCCAGACAGAGGGGTCCAGTTTATGGCGCCAGGGTGCATCCCTCCCTCTGGTGCCCTGTTTAGACGATTGCACTGCTGAGAGTCACTTCTGACCCCGAAGTTTCATTATTTTTAAGTTTTAGGTGCTTATTCAGACATGCTGGGAACTATATGTTTGACTCACTGTGCTGAAGCAAAACTCGGTTATGTGAAGTGTGTGTGTGTGTGTGTTTGCAGTCTTTTTATGCTGTGCTAACAAGAAAAATCACCAAAAGTCGGGCCCTGTTTGCTAATAGAATTCAATGGGCGTCTTCTATTACATTTACAGCAGTAATGAAAGCAGCCTCAAGATGTCACAGAGAAACACATCCACATTGTCAGGGTTGTCATAGCAACGCATTAAACATTTGAAGATAACACAAGGGGGGGAAAAATCCCAGTCATATGCTTAGATTTTAATGTAATCAAGCCAGTTTCAACAGGCAGAACCTCAACTGCAGCAGAGCAGCTTCCCTGAGTGTAACAAAAACGAGTAACACAAGGAAGTGAATAATAACTGATTATCAGCGCTGAAAGTGACGGGAACAAAAGATGAGCTTAAGGTAGCTTTGCCAGGTTTATTCAGGACATGTTAGTGAATGAAATGGTCAGACGTGGTTTACATACGCTTCTTTCAGTGTCATTTAAAGGAAGTAAAGTTGTTTATTTTTTTTAATGTTGAAAAGTCTCAGCTTGTCATAAAATAAGTGTATAAACCAGGAATAACTGTGTTGAAAAAACTGTGAAGGTACCCAATATTAATAGTGTGTAGGTAATGTGGGAACTTGCTGAAATCTGAAAACACTAATCAAGGTTTGTTTTGTTTTGTTTTTTCTTTTAAATGAGTGTGGCAAAACACCACTGATAAATCCCAAAGCTTCAGTCCATGAATGACATGCTAGTCCTGCAAGTAGCAGGAACGTGTTCAGCACAAGCTGGTGGGGAAAACTAAACTTGCTGCTGGTGCTGGGATGCAATGAAAGGATCCCTGTGTTCTCCCAGATTCCAACAGCTACATTTAAAACAAAACATTATTGCAGCTGCGGCTTTGCATACGTCCTCCCCTGACCCTCCTTTTAATTGGATGGTAAACTGACTTTTGACAGTTCGCATTTTGTCAAACACAGTATTTGGGTTTTGACAGAGGAGATGAACGGACTGTTGTTTTGTTTTTGTTTTTGTTCTTAATCAAGTCTATCTTTCAGAGCCATGTCTGTCAGTTTTGTATCCCAGCTGTTCGTGCTAAGAATTCTAGAGGAGAAAAACACCACTTGTCTAGTATATCGAGCCTTGAAGAAGGCAGCACTTGGCACTCACTCTTGATGGAAATCTTATGCATATATATACACTTTCAGTCCACACCAAAATAAGGAGTCCAAATCTTTCTAATATTGCTTTCATTACTTGGAGAGAATTTTCAAAATCCTCAGCCCAGCATGATTGCAAAGCTGATAAGGATGCATATGTTTATCTCCATTTATGTGCTTGTGGTTGACGTCAGCGCGCTCACCTGCAGAGTGGGCGAAAAGTTAATCGTTTCCTCTTAAACACTGTTTAGGAGGGACAGCACTCAGAGAAGGCTTCGGCGCTGAACTATCCATCAAGACAGGGGAGTGTCGGGATAAGAGCGGGGCTCTATAAAGCGGCCAGCTAAAGGCTCCTCTGAGCTGCAATTAAGTGCATTTAAGGGGGCTTTAACAGCCAGGGTGCGTTTGATTTGGTGAGAGGTGAACCTGTTATTTCTCAGCATAAGGTCTGAATCCCAGGAAAGAAATCAATGACTGATCTGCGTTCATATTATTGAAAAGTAAAATAATTACTTGCTGCTACAGTGACATTAACAGCATCATAAATGGATCTTAAATTTTATGTTTCTATTTCAAGTCAGGACTTCTTGCTTGTTGCTCGAATTAATTTGTGTTGACTCGTATGTTTCTCAAATGATGTGGAATTTTAACGCACGTTCTCCCTCGTGTGTTCCAGGAGTCCCCCTGAAAGTGTGTCCGCAGGGCTACTCCTGCTGCACTGTGGAGATGGAGGAGAAGCTAAGCCAGCAGAGCCACACGGAGATCAAAGCTCCCGTCTCCAAGCTTAGCACCAGCCTACAATCCACCTTCAAACAGAGGCATGACCACTTTGACAGTAAGCAAACACACTGGCTCACAAACACATGCAGCTTTTCAGGTTATGTTGTAAGACTGGCCTTGGTTTCCTCATTGCAGCATTTGTGCTATACTTTTATTTTTTAAATTTTTTTTCCTTTTGATGGACACTCCCACCTGCCAGCGCACTGCCCATAGCTGAGACAGCCAGTCTGTGTCTTTTGGCCTGTCCACCTGTCTCCCAATGTCTCTGCTCCCTGTCTCATCGTCCCCCCTCGCATCTCATTCATCCCCCTGAAAGAAATTTAAAAAAATAAAAGAAATACAGGCTTCCCTTTCTCCAGAGAGACACGCATGCTTTCAGACGGACCACACACATCTTCAGATTTAGTCGTCTCTATACTTCCTGTTCCTCTGTGTGTGAGCACATGTGTGTATGCCTGTAAATATTGGGATCAGGTTTCCCCTGCTGAGGGCCAGAGCGCATGGGAAAATGCAACAGTGCTGACTCACAGAGGAAGCAGGGCAGCTCTGAATACCTTCAACCACCCAACCATGCCACCAATGCAGCCCTGCGATGATAAGATAGAGGGGAGGATGAGGATCCCAAACAGGCTGACTGGGGAAAAATGGGAAGAAAAAGGATTTTTAGTTTCGCGGTGTATTGGAATCTTGCTTGGGAAAGGAGGTTATGTGCATAGCTCTGCGTTGGTGTGCGCACATGTGGGTCAGATCTTATGTGTCTGTGAAAGGCAGCGAGGGATAGTGAGTAACAGGGAGCGTGTGTATTGCAGCCAGATGTGAAGAGGAATGTGACGTGTCGGAATGCAGTGGCTGCTCGAGCTGTCCCGCCCCTCTTTTTCTCTTTTCTTACTGCCCTTTGTCCCCATCTCATGCCTCACTCTCCCAAAAACCCTCTCTTTGCCGCTCTTTCTCGTTCCATCTCTCTTCACTGTGTCCAAGTGCTGCTTGTGATTCACTGCACTCAGTTCTCACGCATGCATGTCCTCCACCCTGTTTGTCATCTGGTGCTTAGTGGCAATATTAAGGGCTGTTCTCATTACTGAGAAATCTATCAATTATTATTTTCTCGTTTAATCATCTCGTCCATAAAATACAAAAACAGCCTGTAACAAATGGTCAGCTTTGGAAATGTCAGTGTCGTGTTTAGGTAACGGCCCCAAACCAAGTTTAAAAACAACACCCGAGAAACGTGCAAGCAAATGAAGAGAAGTGAAGAAGTTGTTCCCGTAAGGGGGTTCAACTTTAGAGTGGAACATTGAGACTAAAATGGTGTTCACAGTGTTTGATTTTAGAGGAACTGATACCAGAACCACAATTTCTTTAAAAAATCTTTCTGAACAATTGTGGCTTTGGCTCTTTATGTTAAGTTTATCCATCCAGAGCACCACCGATCAACTATTGCATAAATATTGTTTTGTTTAAGAATTTTTCCGCTATTATTCAACACAAAGTGTTTTTGTAACAGAGTCATAACAACTGGCTTGCACAAAAATTCTAAAGCTTGGCAACGCCCAAGAAGAACGTCCAGTTTATCAGAAGGGCACAGCTCTACGGATGACCGTGAACCTCTTTCCTGCGTGCCCCCTCCTCATCATCACTGTAGGAAGGTCGCTGCTGTCTCTCAACTGTTAGATGTGGGATCTCTTTACAAAGGCCTGCTGTGCTCCCTTCTACCTAAACCGCCAGGCCCTCTCTCTCTAATCGAATGTGGTGACGGGCTCAGGTTGCTGGCCTATTATTTCCTTTTGTCACACCAAGACACCACCGAAGGAAGCGCTTGCAGCCGGTGAAACGGGAACAGGAAGTGCTCATTGGTCTGCTTACTGTTGCAGAGAAATGACAGCAGCGGCGGTGACATCACAAGGAGTGTGAACATGTGCACAAACGCAGCTGCAGCTGCACATGAAGACGAACGCAGCATTCGCTCGCGCACTAACAAACTCAGGAAGTAGTGTATGTGATTAGGCAGCCTCTCATCATGCGCCTGGAGCGAGGAGTCATGGCCAATTAAGACCAGAGCCAGAAATAGTTCTCTCTTTCTCTGTGTCTCTCGTCGCTGCGTGTTTATCCTGACCTCAGCCTGTCTGTCCTGCTGCAGTGACCCTGTCCAGCAGAGCAACTCCATGTCTGGGAATTAAGCACTTGGATTATGGCCCCATTGCCTCCAGACACATACAAGCGACATCCATCTGAGCACCGAGTTTAGCAGCAGGAGGGACGGAATCCCATACCATAAGAAAAGGGAGAAGCTCGGCGACTAATTGGCACAAATAGGATGCAATTACCGCCTGGGCTGGGATTGGGAGGAGCATAGTTTATAGGGACACTAGTGGGAGGTGTTGTGGTGGAGGGAAAAGTGGCGGGGGGGGGGTTCTTGGAAGAGGAAGTGGGAGGAGATCGGTCAGTTCCTCTGTTCCTGTGATGGATTGGGCCCAGGATCGTTGTTCGTAATTTAACGCTTTCTCTGCAGCACGTTGGAATGGTGACAAGGTGGGGGGAGCGTGCAGGAAGGAAAAGACAGATAGTCGAGCAGGAGTCGTCCTTTTCCTTACATTTCCCTACAGCTGACACTCATGTATAACCTTTCACCCACATTCTCTCAGACCATTGGCTGAGTGACAGGTACATTTTTAATGGGGAAATCCAGAGGGAGCATTCAACTCCTCGGCCTGTTGGCAGACGACTGCGTGTCATAAATTGTTTTTAATGACAATGCAAGATGCCTGAGTAATGCTGCTCATACTTGGACCCCTCAGCTCGGGCCAGAGAGCCTCCGTATCCCCGCCACCCCTGCCCCCACTGTGCCACCACCCCTCACACACCCTTTTTAAAAACCTGTGGGTTTGTCCAAACACATAATGGGGCTTATCTGTTTAGCATATAGGAATTACTCCTCTAATTAACTGTAGAAAGGAAATGGAGAAGTTTAGGGTTGTCCTCATGCTTCATGCCTCTCCTCCTCCTCCTCTTCTTCTTCACCTCCTCAGTCTCCTTTCACTGACTTTCATGTCAGTATGGCTACTATGACATTCCAGGGGTGGGGGTGGACCATTTTGTTTTAATCTCTGTCAATGGAGCGTGGAACTTGGTGCCCTCTCCCCTGGCTCTGTGTGTGTGTGTCTGTGTGCGCGCGTGCACTTGTGATGGCAAGGAGGTAAATGGAGGGGCTGCAGTGTTTCCGGTATCCTTGGCGACACAGTAGGGATTTGGAGTTTTTAAAAAAAGCCCTCAACTTAACCCGCCCCAAGCCACCCTTACCCCTCCTCTATCTCATTTTTTCTTTTTAGTGTGTCAGTCTGAAGTGGAAGTGACAGCACTGCTCGGGTCCTCTGTGTGAGTGTGAATGTGTGAGTGTTTGTGTGTGTACTGGTAGCAGAGAGCATTTAGTGACTCCCCCTGCGAGAGCATGGGAACTTTACATTTCAAAGCCACGCAGTGGGCACCCCGAGAAACTGCAGCGGGACAGAAGTTCTGTGAGAGGGGGGCGGGGCGGGGCGGGGGGCACAGATAATGGATAAAAAGGGCGAGTGTGTGTGAGACTGAAGGTGAAACATGTTTCAGAGGCTCTGTGGAATTCTCATTTTATTCAGATTAAGAAAGTTGGGCAAGGAGGGTGATGTGGGGGTCTGGGAGAAGGGGCTTGGAT
>VUQG01001475.1:10791-33957 GCA_015106755.1 Etia nguti | reverse complement strand
ACTGTTAAATTGCTTTCTTCTGTGTTGATTTCAACTTCTTATGTTTGGTTTTCAGATGCCATGTATAGTCTCGCCGAGAGGCTCGAAGGTCCCTTTAATTTCGAGTCTGTCATGGATCCCATTGATGTGAAGATTTCAGAGGCCATCATGAACATGCAGGAGAACAGCATGCAGGTGTCGCAGAAGGTCAGTCTCATTTCAGCGCCTTTCAAATTAAAATAAATAAAAACAGATGAGGATGGAATTATTAGCCCTCCCTTCCACGTGCAGAGGAAGGGATTTTTTTAGCACAGCTTGTCCAAACATCCTTGTTTTATTTTGAATGCTTACATTATTTTTGCTTTGCACATACAAACGAAATTATTTCACAAAAACGACCAGGGTCAAAATTATTACCTCCTTGATGCTAATAGTCAGTCGTTTACTCTTTTTGCTGGATAACAGCCTGCAGTCGTTTGTTGTAGTTTTCAGCATGTCTCACATGCGCCTCCAGATTTGATGGTCTTCCAGCAGGGACCCTGGTTTTCACCCGACAGGGATTTTCAAGTCTGGGCTTTGCACCGGCCAGTCAGTAATGTTCACTTTGATCTTCTGGAGGTAGTTCTTCACCAGGAGCGACATGTTTTGGGTTGTTGTTGTGTTGGAAGATAAAGAGACGACCCAGACCCCAGTTTGTTTCTGACTGCTTGAGGTTTTCTTTTAAAATCTTCAAATATCCTTCCACCTTCATGATTCCTTCCACCTTGATGAGATTCCCAGTTCCAGACACACTGAAGCATCCCCACATCATGATCCTCCCACCACCGTGTTTCACTGTGGGGATGGAGTTCTTTGAGTTGTACAACTCTCCCTTTTTTCTCCAAACATCAGCAAAGTGTCTGTGGACAAAGAGCTCTAGTTTTATCTCATCTGACCAAAGGACGCTCTTCTGTCTCTCCCCAGGTTGTCCTTAGCACACCTCACTCTGGCTTGAAGGCGTGTCTTCTGCAGAAGTGAAGTTTTTCCCGGTCTCTAACCTCGCAGCTCATTCTTGTGCAGGATTCTAGTGATTGTCTCCTTTCAGACTACAATTGTGTGTCTGTCTTTACATTTCTTGATGATACTTCTCACTCCAGTTCTTGAGACTTGGAGCAGTGGTTTGCGCTATGGCTCAGTTTTCCATGGGGAGAATGACACTGACCCTTGTCATTTTTGTTTTTGGCTGAAATAATTCTTATATTGTGGGCAGATAGAAATAATTTATGCTTTCTGAAGAAAACTAGTATGTTTAGAAATCCAATGTTGAAAATCCCTTCTTTTGTTAAAAAAGCACTCAGGACATTTTTGACCAAAACATAACATTTCATAGGGTGGCTAATCATTTTGTCTTCGTCTGTAAAACATTTCTGTATTCTTGTCCCTCCTCTAACAGGTTTTCCAAGGATGTGGGATGCCCAAAATTAGCACTACCTTCCGTTCCAAACGTTCCGTTAAAGAGTCGACCTTCACCAGCCGCTTCCGCCCTTACAGTCCTGAAGCAAGACCCACCACTGCTGCTGGAACCAGTTTAGATCGACTGGTGAGGACTAAGAAGGCAAAAAAGCAAATATAACATTTACTCTGAGTAACTGTGTTTGACCTTTTTCCCTTTTGTGTGTTCTAAACAGACAAGTGAAGTAAAAAAGAAATTGAAGCATGCCAAAAAGTTCTGGTCCACGTTGCCAGAGACTGTGTGTGTAAGCGAGGGGATTGCAGCTGGTGATGAGTGCTGGAATGGTACAGCAAAAAGCAGGTGAGAGGCACAGACTTCACAAAGAGAGAATTTAAATTTTACTGTGTTGCTTGTAAATTATTGAAATTAAAGTCTAATGCCGCACTTGACTCCACTAGGTACGAATCAGATGTCATTGGCAGCGGGCTGGCCAATCAGATATCAAACCCGGACGTGGACGTGGACATAACAAAACCAGACACCGTCATCCGCAGTCAGATAGCAGTTTTGAAGGAAATGACGAGCCGGCTCAAAGCGGCACACAGCGGCGTCGACATTACTGCAGAGAGTGGTGAGAGCGGTCAATGAGCTTCACAGCTTTTGCGACTCAGTTTCCTAGCTGCACATCTCACCCGCTTGTCTTTTTTTGCCCCCTAGATGATGACGGCAGCGGAGATGAGAGCGGCAGCGGTTGCGACGGTCCTAACTGCGACATGTACTTCTCTGTTCCACCAACGTCTGATAAAGAAGGGGGTGGAAAAGCAACAGGTGGAAGTGAAGTGGCTGGATCACCACGGGTTAATCCAGTGCACAGCAGTAACTCAGCCGGGGTCACCTCACGGGGAAGCATGGCGCTGGCGCTCTGCGGGCTCGCCCTGGCCCTGTTAGCTCCCCATTTGAGATAAAACTGGCTGGACAGGAAGAGGGAAGAGAACGACCAGGAGCAACAGCACGAAGGGGAAAACTGTCAGAGAGACTTCAAAAAACAAAAAAAGACTGCCTTCAGGACATTGGACTGTCCACCGTTGGGGTGGGAGGGGAAGAAACTTCTTAATATTACAATAACCTCACTATTAACTATTTGTTCGTATGTTGTTAAAGACATCAGTGTACAGCAGTATGATTTTTCTTCCCAAGAGATCCACCTTTGTCGCCCAGATAAACCTGTCCTCCAACAGCTCTCTCGGAGCTGCTTTTTGGTTGTGCTTGCAGCATTTCACACTTATTTTGGCAGTTTAATCTCATGATTAACTTTGTGCCTTCTTCAATGACTGCCATCTGACATCCAAGCATTAAGAAATATACTGGGTCAAACTCTGAGTGCCTGTGTTGGGACACACTTTCAAATTTCTGAGGCTGGTCTTTCTATCAGTCAGAAAACACAACTAATAGAAACAGAACCCATGTGACGCTGTCTTGTTACTAATTCAAAGCTCTTTTTTTTTTTGCACATCATAAAAGTGCATACTGTGAATATTTGTGCCTGTGTGCATTTATACTTTTAGAAAGGCGAGAAATTCTCAAGCATTTTGAGACTTGTTTCGTTCGGTTTGCTTTGGAGGCAGCTCGTCTCAGAAATGCAGTGAGAGTTTACACCACAGGTGCTCGTGTTTGACCTGATGATGGCGTCGTTCTGTGGAAGAGTCTGCGGGGCGCTCTGCAAGCACCTAACACGCATAATGTACGTTTGCTGCGAGCATTTTCGCATCTTTGAATTTCTTCATTATTATTTCACTGAACTTCTTTCAGCTTAAGCAGTTCAATAGTAAGGTCATACCTCGTGCTTACTGAGTCAATGCAATCTAGACGATGAGGTTGAAATTGTCTGATAGTTAGATATGTGGCTGACGTCCCCTGCCATTAAACCCCCAAGAAGGCAAAGCTGACATGTCCCAAATGCCCTTTTTTTCTTTTTTTTCTTTTTTTGGTACTGTAAGCTCAGTTTGGCACAGAAGATCTGACTCTATACAGTCTTAACGTTTGGAAAGAAAAGAGGGCAACATGCACGTTTTTTTTGTTGTTGTTTTTTAATTAAACAAGACAAGAGGAACAAAAGACAGTGTTTTAATCAAATGGAAATCTAGAAAAGATTATTTTAATACAGGGTTTTATGTTGAGGAGGTGTTGAGATTTTTAGCTTTTTTTTTTTTGGTATGAAGATATATATTAGGTACTACAGTGGATTTTACTGGTAGTTGTAGGTGGTGGAAGAGGTCAGTGTACACAGATAAGGGGGTCGCTATTGGTCAGTGTGCACAGATTTTGGGGCCTTTGTTTTTCTGGCCCACGTCCCCCGTCCCACAGTACACGCTTGTACCTCATTAAATGGCCTGTGTCAGTATAAATGGACTCATTCTGAACGGTTCTCATCATTTCAACTCAAAGCTAAGTGTTGTCACAATTACTACCAAAATTAATGCAATGAAAGGTGCCTGACTATTTTTTTTTAATTTTTTTAAAAAATGTTTGGTACATTACTAGCATCTTCTTAAGTTTTTTTTTTTTGTTTGTTTTTTGGAAAAGAAAAAGTAGCTGTTGCTGATTTATGATCTATCTGCTCAGATTCCCTGAAAGGTGTTTGAGTATATTGTTACCAGCTGACAAGCACAATGTATGTTTTCTTCTTGGAGCTTTTCATTTGATAATCGGGTCTGTTAAGTTGCATTACCTGGACATTTCATCTCTACAACGATGCCAACTCGTGCAGCATCGCTGCACTAATGTATTCCATGTATTTCAAACATGCATTTAGAACTGACAGATTATCAAAAATGCAGCATCTACAATGTTTCAGTGTGCAAATTAAGGTGGAGAAAAATATACATTTTTGTAAAAGTATAACGAAAAAGATTTGCAGCTTTAATGCGAGTCTGCACAGATGAAACGATTAGATGGGAGTTTATTCCTTTGCATCTTGTCTGGCTTTGACATTAACAGGTTGATCTTGAGCTTACGGGACATCTTCAGGTTATCAGGTTACATCCGTAATCATCAGACGAAGAAGTCGTATCAAGATCTGACCTTGAAGGATTTAATGAAACATCTATGCAACCCGTATGAAATACTGAAGCCTTAATTTAAAATCACGAAGCTGTGCTTGAGCAGCTCGATTTGGCATTACTTCTGCAGGTGACCAGTTTAATTCTAGGTTACTGTTTTTTCTCCCTTGTGTTCCACCAACATTTCCACAAGGGCTCGTGCACGTGTTCGTGTCCTGTGGGAGGAGTTGTTGAGTGTGAAGAAGCCCGACCTTTGGAGAGACGGAAGAAATGTTTTAGGCTGACGATGGTGACAAAAATGTCTGTGCTTGCAGGCCAGGGCAGCAACGTTTTCTAGCTGGCAGGAGTTGGTCCAGCTGCTGGAAGATGTTCATTCGGTCCACAGAGCGAGTTCAGTCTTGTGTCTTTTAAAGTTGGACTGTTGTTGAAACCTTTCCATGTATGCCTTTGGCCCACAAGAACAGAAAGGACTCTCTCTCTCTGAGGAGGGAGTGAGTAAGTGACTTGAAAGGAGTGGGGGGAAAAAAAAGTGTAAATAAAAAGCAGCGGTTTTAGATGTCTCTAAAAGAGGCCCTACAAGTACACCAGATTTCTACTTGTCAGAGTATCTCCTAAATGTTATGGAAAAACAAGATGAGATAGATGTTAAAGTGTAAGAGAAAATGTATATTAAACAACATTTTTAGTCTTGTTGAAATAAAGACTGCCAATATTTAAATGTGGTGTGACTGTTTGCTTCTTGGGATTTTAATTTCTTGTAGTCACTGTTTACATTAATGCATGCGCAGTGTAGTGGTTTAAATAGTCACTTGGTCAGATAAAGGTTGCTGGTTTGTTCCCATCTGGAGATCCAAATCCCCTTTGATTTATGTCAGGAAGGCCATCCGGCTTGATAACTGCCAAGTCAATCATGCAGAGCTGTGGTGACCCCTTGCGACAAGGAAGCAGCCAAAAGTAGGTTTCTAGTGTTTACAATGCATGATGCACACACGGGGGCAGGGGATTATGGGATACTGCCATCATTTAGAAATAACAAGCTATGAACATAAGCACTCGTGTTTAAATGCACTTTCTAATAAATGTGTGTTTGACCCTAATTTTAAATGTTTTTGAGGGCACAACAGAAGGTCCACCTCCAGCTGTTCAAACCATATTATGGGAGACAGCCAATCAGGAGGAAGCTGACTTGAAGTTATTTTTCAGGCAGTGGATGAATTGAGGGTCTCTATCAAGAACCTGTTTACAATATATTGGGTTTTTTATAAATTATGAATCAAAGATAAAGATTATAGAGAAAATAGAAATTGCCACCCTTTAATTAGATAATATCCTGAACCCCTTATATATAAGCAGTCATACATGAAAGAAAACGAGAAAAGACAGTGTGAGATGATGCTGTATCGTGAAGGTCTCGTGTCCATTGTCTGGTTTTCCTTGTGTGTCTGTGTATGTGTCTTTGTCACGAATTATACTTAAAAATGAGGGTGGAACCAGGGGCAGATGGAGATAGATGCAGAAGGAAACATCTGCACGTCCATCCCAGCAGGAGAAGGAGGGAGGCCCTAGATGGGGCGCCCATGGCCAAAGGGTGAGAATCCCAGAGGCAACAGGCATCCGACTTCGCTAGAGGTTGGCCACCCTGATACAAGCCGAGAACAGGGTCCCAGGCACCCAGCAGAACCCCCTCCTCCCAACAGGGAAGCTGTCCAAGCCACCCCAGCCCACCAAGGGAGCAGGTCAACGACCACACCACAACATCCAGCCACACAAGTACCCACATCCCAGGGAGGGGGAACCCCACCCTCCACGACCATGTCCCACAGGGGCCAAAGCTCAACAAGCCCCAGACTCAGTGCCAGCTATGTGCTCAGGGCTCACTCACTCTCTCACATATACCCACCCACCCACTAATTACACACAAAGACACACATGCACACACATTAACCCCCTCCTCTAAGGTGGGCAGACACTTCCCAAAACCAGCTGCGTACAGGGACACAGCTAGAGCGCCCCACCACCCTGTGGACCCCCATCGCAGGCAGGGTGTGTGAAACAGGTGTGTAGGAAGATTCCCCCTCCACTCAGTGTTGAAGGTGCTGTGTTGGGTGGGTGTGTTGTGGAGGGTGAGAAACTAGAGTACTGTTAAAATCGATGGCACCACTTTTCACTACTGCTGAAAAGTAGTGCTCATCTGCATCTGCACTGCTCATCACCAGCATCGGTTGCTCCCTCACCTGGACCTAGCATCCCACCCAATGGGCTGCGGGCACCCACGAGCACTAGCCAGAGAGCAGGTCAACTCGGGCACCAGGGTCCCAGGCCCCACACCTGGACTCGCCCAGAAGAGACCAACCTCCTGGCTGGGGGCCAGCACCTGCCACCACAAGCACCCAAGGCCCCACATCCCAAGACCGTTAGTCAGCACCCACCCCAGTCCCCCAACTGCCAACTGAAGCAAACACCCAGACATTCTAAAACAGCAATTGCTGCTTCCAGGCCCCAGGAAGCCCCCGGACACCCATAGTCCCAGAGACCACCCTCATCCACCTCCAAGGCATACAAGGAAACAAGACTACAGTCTACAGTCAACCACCCTCACTAAGTAATGGAATTGATCAGTGGGGACCAGAGAGAAACAAATTCACCCAGTTGGTTTATATGGAGGCAGACATTCTCTCCAGACTAATGTGATCTAGAAGTAAAATTCTATATTGATTAATACAAACAGAAACTGTGTTTTCTTAGTGATGCATAAGGAAGTAAGGAGTATATGTGATGTATTTGCTTCCATATCTAGTTCACTTATGCCACCTAAGATGCACAGCTTAGGTGAGGCTTGGATACAGCAGCTAAACCGTGTGTATAAGTCTTTCATATATCCTCTGCCAGAGCCTCCAAACAGGCATGCAGGACCATACAGTTCTCAGCAGAATTGTCGTTGCAGTAGGTGCATATGTTTGAGTGTGTAAAGCCCATTTGGAACAACCTTTGTCCTGTACAGTGTGTTCTATGGAGAATTTTGCATTGTATAAGTTGTAAGTTGGGGCTTTTAGTCATTTTGAAGGTGTTTAAGCATAATTCGGGGGGGAGGCGGTGCTAACCGCTGCACTACCGTGCCGCTCACAGTACATTTGCAAACCAACAGCTAGAAAAATACAAAGAAAGTTTTTGAACGCATTTGGAAAGAAAGTGTTTAACATTAATTAAAAATTTTCAGTCTCACAACATTTGTTAGGAAGTCTTTTAACATCCATGGTCGGATTATCATGACCAGAAGACCTGCACACATGCCCAGCTTCTCATGCAAATAGTGTGCAGTTCCTAAGCATAATCACATAGCACATTATTTGTAGTATTATTTTGAAATAAGAGTTATTTATAGCAAGTGAGATTGATTTCATATTAATTTTAAATGGATTTTAAACTATTCAAAGGTTCTGCGAATTATACTAAAGTACATATTAGCAGAATACAATATATTGGTTTTAATCTGTAGCTTAAATAAGTTTAAAGTGAAAAGAATGTGGCTCCACTGCCATTTGCGGTTAAAGTGACAGGGCCATTTCTTTCATTTGTGAGCCTGTTTTTAATTAAATCACAAAGATCAAACATAAATAAGTTAACTATGTCATTATTAACCTGAAAAGCACAGCAATTCCATTGTTTTTCTCATATATATTTATTTTTTATTCCATCCATCCATTCTCTGCTGCTTATCCTTTTCGGGGGGGGGGGCTGGAGCCTATCCCAGCTGTCTTGGGGCAAGAGGCAGGGTACACCCTGGACAGGTCGCCAGTCTGTCGCAGGGCTTTTTTATTCCTTTATTCCATTATTTTTGTTATTGCTGAATGAGCGCTGAAGAATAAACCCTTATCGGCACTGGCTAAAATTTGGCATGAATTTGAGTTTTTCAGAGAAAAAAATATTTCATTTAGTAAATTTATGTATTTCACCTATTCACAAACACCTTTTCTACATCTTATTGCTTTCTATCTAACATTCCCACTCTGATAAACACACTGGAAGCACACTGGAAGCAACTTGGGTTCAGTATTTTGCCCAAGGACACTTTGGGATACAGACTGGAGCAGCCAGGGATCAAATCACCAGCCTTTCAATCAGTAGTTGATTTGTATGAATTTTATGAATTACGTGGGGGTAGTTAGGAGGTTAGTCACAACCACCCCCAAGTAACAAATGAGAAATAACTGTGTTTTTGTGTGTCTGTGAGCTTGCATTATGCACATGGTTATGTGCTATACCATGCATGATGCATGGGTCTGTATGTGCGTCTGTGTGTCTGAATATGTCTACTACTCTGTATGGAACAAAAGTTACGAGCCTATTTTGAAAATGTAGGGAGTACAAAGTACACATATTTGTTTAAAAATGTAGGGAGTGAAATTAAAAAGTTATCAGAAAAAAAACCTACTCAAGTAAAGTACAGATACCTGATAATTGTACTTAAGTACAGTAACGAAGTATTTGTACTTCGTTACTTCCCAGCTCTGCATAAGTGTAACGAAAAAGCTCCTAGTATTTAGCTCCCTCTCTATTTTTTTAAAGCTTCATTTATTTATTTATTTAATCAAATTTCTATTTGTTCCGCTCGCTCGGGTTGACTTTATTGTGTGTTCCGTTGAAACCTGTCCGGCGGAAGTTGTGCCCAGGGCCTCGTCACAAAAGCAATGGCGAGCGGTATCGGCAGTGAGTAATATATTTAAAGTATTTCTGTTTTTCCTCGTCATTTATAGACAGTAGTGATAGCAAACAAACTCCAAGCCTTGCAGCTAGATTATTTTAGCCAGAACCTGTAGCCCCATACCTTGCTAAAACGTTGCACCGTGTTTACCTGTGTGTGTCTCACGAATGTGTCCCCCTTAATCGACTATGCTAAGCTAACGCTATAAATTAAATATTAGCAATGCGTATGTTGTTGTTGTTTTTTTTTCTAGAAATGTATATGATACGTCTCTTGATAGGATTATGTGTTTTAACTTATATTCACGCCCCAATAAACGTGAGGAATGCTTTGCTGTAATAATAATAATAGTATTAGCATACCCAAGCTAATATCAATAATGTAGCATTAGCTAGCTACCTTGGATAAATAACGAAAGACTTTAAATCATTCATTTGAAGTCGTCGGTTGTTATGTTTTTAAAAGTAAAACAACGTTTTTAACATATTACGATCTGAACGGTTTTTATTGACTGTACGGGAACAGGACCGTCATATATGTGGTACTTCGGGGAAAAAACAAAACAAACCACTAAAAAACTTGAGACAGTCCGGTGCCACAGAATTTGAAATAAAAGGGAGACTGATTCGTCATCAGTGACTGATGATACTGTAAAAATACTAGGTTTTTTCAAAACATGTTTTTTGTGTGTATTTGACCAAGTCTGCAGGGGTAGAAAGTACTGTAAAATAGCACTCAAGTAAAAATAATTATAATTGGAATTTGACTCAGTTAAAATTGTCAACACGCAGTCAGATAATATTGCCAGTAAAAGCCGTAACGTTAAAATCTAATGTGGCAGAACTACTACTACACGTATACACAAGCCCCATTCACAACATTAATAATTTTTTACTTGAATATTATGAAACAGCATCAGTGAAGCTCGTGGCTATCGCCACTGATATATTGTATGTTCAGTTACTGAGATTACCCTCAGATGCTTTTGCAATTTGGATGGAAGCTTATGTGGCAGAATGAAGTTAATCGAGTTGTTTCGGAATGTCTGATATTTTGTGTGGCTCTTTTTGTGACATTGCTTTTGCCCTAAAATACAGGTTTTCAATTAGCTTCTTTCAGCTGTGCCTGTTAGGGGTCACCACAGTGGATCATCTGGACCATCTGCCTCCATCTCACCCAAACCCTAACATCCTCTTCTGTTGCACCCCCCTCTGCATAGTCCTCCTCCACTGCATCCATGAATCTTCCCTCTGTTCTTCCCCTTTCTTTCTCTCTTGTAGCTCCATCTTCAGCATCCTTTGTTCAATATATCTATTATCTTTCCTCTGGACATATCCAATCAGTCAGCTATCTCCCTTTCCCAGTCCCTGCTCTGTCCTCTAATGAGCCCCATGTTTGGGTTGGTGATGATTTTAAGTCAGATCCTCTTCCTGATGCACCCCTCTCCATTATTCATCTGGGTTTGGGACAAGCCAGTACACTAGGGGTGTACTGGCTTGTGGCAGCCTGTGGCTTGGTTAGCTAGTAGCAACAAAGTAGCAGGAAAAACAGTCAATCATGTAATAAATTCTTCTTTTTTTCCCCCCCAAACAGAACACAAGATACTGAATGTGGGGCCGACGGAGCCCTGGTCAGTCAGGGAGAAATTGTGCCTGGCCTCCTCTGTCATGAGGAGTGGAGACCAAAACTGGTAAAAAGATAAATGCTCAGCTACTTTTGTGTGTGTGTGTGTGTGTGTGTGAGAGAGAGAGATTTAGTTTGCACATGGGACCTTTGCAGTTAAAATATGAGGTGTATGTTGTGGACAAGATTTCATATTTTAAATGTGTTGGAGAAATGCAGTAAGGAGACGATATGTAAAAATGATTTAAGGGTTAGGTAAATATAAATGTAATTGTATTTGCCATCATTATATACCTCAATTTTTCTGCAGTTCTACTAAAAACAAGCCATATAAAAGGAAAATTATCATCAGAGGGTTTTGTACCATTTCCTTTAAGATATCAGTGTTTGCAAACAGTTTGTGCTTTCCCTAAAATTACTAGTTTTTGTCTAAATGAACCATCCTACTAGAATATACCAGCTTGTGTGTCTTAACAATGATTCTGTTGATGGTTATTGTTCTGTACCCATAATCTGTTTCAAACACTGGCAGTAGGTGATTGCCAGGCAGTTAGTAAGACAAAATAATATTGTTTCATTTTATTTTGTTTTATTTTTAAAATGCTTGAAAATGTGTGTTATTGTTAGATTATCTGCTTAATACTTGAGTTTAGTCTGAGGAGACTCTCTGTGTTCCAGGGTAAGTGTAAGTAGAGCCATCAAGCCTTTCGCAGAGCCTGGCCGTCCACCAGACTGGTTCTCACAAAAGGTGAGAGAGCATAAAAAATATTCTTTTTGTGAATTTATCTCACACTTCACTTCCATAAGTCTTCAGGAACATTGTCTTTTGAGTGTAACTGCAGTTGGACTGATCCCCTCTGTTCACCTATAAGAATAATTTGTTCTCTGTTTCTCAGCATTGTGCCTCACAATATTCAGAACTGCTGGAAGCCACTGAAGCCCCTAAGTCAGTATTACAGCGCGCACACACATCTGTGTGCAGATACAAAATAAACAACGTTGTTATGTATTTCAAAAATAATTTGAGAGCTGGCTCAAAATTTGTGTGTTCTCCTGTTCCAGGCGTAAGCGCGGTGAGAAGGGTGAAGTGGTCGAGACCATTGAAGATGTCATCGTTCGTAGGCTGACCGCTGAGAGAATAGAGGAGTTAAAAAAACTTATACGCGACACACAAGAGCAGTACAGGTACATAAACTCATAAAGGGAAAACATTTAATGACTTTGAGATCTGAACTTTAACCCCTTTTTGTTTTGTTTGTTTTAATCACAACAGGAAGTTGAAGAAGGAGGTGGATCTGATACAGATGGGTCACATGGACTCCCAGTTGAAAGAGCTTTGGGGAGAGATCACACTGTAAGCATCTTATCTGTGTGATAGTACTTCCACCTCATGGGTGGAAACCATGATAATTGCTTCACACAACCAACTCTAGAGTGTTAATGATCTTGCAGACCGCTGCCAGTAGAACTTTACTCTGTTTGCCAGTAACCAACGACTATACGTGTTTTGTACACTGTTCTTTTATTTATATATATGTATGTATATATGTGTGTGTTTTCTAATGTATCTCTTATTCACTTTTTTCTTCTGTCCCTTGTGCTGCTGTAACAAGTGACCTTCCCCAGTGTGGGATTAAAAAAAGTTCATGTCTGCATCTGTATCTCTGTAGACGAGTGGGTTATTTAGATAAATGAGAGCGTTCTCTCATTTAGTTTTGTATTCAAACTGTTATATTGTTGTAAAATGCTTGATTTTTTGTTTTTTTAATCTTCCCTAGAAAGAAGAAGCAGGACGAGGAGGAAGCAGAGCAGAAGAGGAAAGCCACAGAAATGGCGTACCAAGGTACCTCAGGTTCACTTTCACTCTATGAAGGCTTTCTGCTGGTGCATATATTTCTTGGGAAAAGGCAAATAATTTGTTGCGAACTTGTTGCTCTATGGTGGGTATTGCCATTGTCATTGTCTGTATATTTTAGTAAGATCTGTCAGAGCTCAAAGTTAAGTATATATGTCATACTATTAAAAGTCTAGTGAGTCATTTGATATAAAAACAAAGTTCCCATGTGAAGCTGAAACCTGTGTTCTTGGTAATCTTTGGTTTATAAAGGTAGAATTTCATCTTGTACCTACACGGTTTTTTAGCATAAAGATTTTCCCTTGTTGGCACGAACTCTAATGCTAAGATTAAAGACGACCATCTCTCACATCCACGTACAACCTGGAAGATTCAAATCACAGGTCGAACCTCGTGTTGGCCCACATGTGTAGCCGACCTGTTGAAAAGCCCTTGTGGTTTTGGCTATGTGGACAACACTAGAAGGGAACCGGGAATTAGGATGTCTGAAAACAATAGCATTATTAATATTATGAGAGGTCCTCTGTAGCCAGGCATTTATTTCTCCTGGACTATTGCAGTCTACATTTTATGGCCGTTTGAGGTTGTTGGAGAAAGGAGCGATAGAGGAAACGTTTTAAAAAATAGAGTTTACTGGATAGACCATTTGCAAACCGAGTATCATGGAGGATGAAGTAGAAAAATTCCTTGCAGTGTTTTATAGTTTGATATTTTTAGGAAGGGGCGGGAAGCTTAATTAAAAACCTCAGGGGTAACATAGATGTGAGATCAGAATCAGCTGAGAGGATTTAATACAGCAGGAATTATATGCATTTATATCTCAGTGACGATTGCAACTTCTCGTCCTTCTTGGAATGTTTCTCAGTTTTTCTTAAGACAAGCGCGTCTTTCACTCAAGTGCTTGGGTTGGAATGACGATCCTCTCACATGATGCTCAGAATTTCTGTGCTGCTTTTTTTTTTTTCTTCAGATTTTTTTAAGGAGAGTTCGAAAATTGTCATGCTCACCTCTTCTCTGGTCTTCTGTCTGTATCGCAGCTCGCCAGGCAGTGAAAAACACACCCAAGCGTCTGCCCAGTGTGACTGTACGGTCTCCCCTGGGTGCCAGCCCGCCAACGCTGGATTCTCAGACTGACTCTTCAGTGCCCACTCCACCCATGGATACAGGAGCTGGTGTCTCTGAAGATACAACCACCACCCACTCAGTTGTAAGAACACTTAGTTTGCCATATATACTTGTTTAGCTCACAGGGTAGAAGAATAATGGTGGAAGGAAATGAGTTTATAAGAGTCCCAGTTTTCTGTTAAGAGATGAATTTCAGCCAAGGTCACAGCAACATAAACCATGCTTCACTGCAGTGAATATGGAGACGTCTACAGTCACATTAAAAATGAGTATATTCGGCCCCGGAGGTTATAGTTTTTGCCTCATTACAAGTCAGAGGAATAAGATCATCTTGCTCTCTCTCAATGACTTCTCTGCTGTCTGTCAGGCTCAGGGGGTGGGAGTGTTTCTGCCAGCAGCAGACCCTCCAGGACCTGGGCCCAAAGATGGTGGACTCGCTGCTCTAGTAGATGACTCTCCACAGAAAAGGCTCCTAGCCCAGAAGGCCACACCGCCACCTTCACCTCTACTGTCAGAACTGCTGAAAAAAGGCAACCTCATCTCAGCCAGCCCTCGCCTGGTGAGAGGCAACTTAACATCCAAAAATGATGTGATTACACTGAAAGCTACTAGTCTCGCTCAAAGGCTTTAGATTCAGTTCTGTAAAATACCTTAAAACCAGCAGTGTGTGAAAACAAATCATTTAAATCCATCTGTAAAGTGCAAATAGATTTGAATTATTTTTAAATGGCTGGCTAAGCCACTGGGTTTTGATACCTATTCTAATACTAACATTCAAAGAATGAAACTAAGAGTTAATCTATTCACTGTTTTAGGCCAATAAAGCCTTACTGTGGTATTCTAACATCAGTATTCTTTTAAATCTTCTTTTGTGCTCTGATATTTTTTTTTATTAAACCTCACTTTGGTGTTTTTGTTGTTGTGTTTTTTATGATGCCAGGTTGCAGAGGGCGACTCCACTGGAAGCCTAACTAATGGCGTGCAGACTGCTATGGCAGCCACTGCCTTAGCACCTGGTCATGACATCATCACAGGTAAACACACCTGACTAAGTGGCACATTACACAGGACCTGCTTTGTTTACAGCTTGCCTGGTTGCTGTCTTGGGAAATAATTGCATTCATGGGGCTCCTAAAAACGTCCTGATTTTAAAAAGCAGGTTATACATAAACTAATTGGGCATCTTGACTCCTGATTACTTGTAGTTAAGATAGACAGAGCATGTTCAAAGTAACACTAAATGTCTTTGTATCTGGGGGAACGTTGTTGCACGTCTCTCCTCCTCCTTTTTTTTTCCTTTTGTTTTTCTACAGTCGGTTTCTGAACAAAGTCACACGTCCCCCGGACGACTTCGTTCCAACAGAAAATGAAGTTATAGAGTTGTGTCACTGTTCAACAAGATGCACTATGAATTTTTTCTGGCTGTTTACATTTTTGTTATTGCATTTTGGTCATTGTTTTCTGGTCCACAGAGAAAGATATGGGTCTTAACTTTGCAGTGAGATTGGGGTTGCATGCTTGTGTTCTTATTTCGTCACCTGCACGGGTTTACAGAGGGTGAAGCAGAGGCTGCAGTGAAAGCAGAGCTCGGTGAGGACACGGGATTAGTAGAAGAAGACCTTGTGGCTGTGTCTTACATTGGTGACGAACTGGACCTGGAGACAGTGGGAGACATCATTGCCATCATAGAGGAGAAGGTACATACTGTGTAGGGGCTGCATTAGTTTGACATTAATGTGACCAGGAGCAGAGTTTATTTCATAGGTTTAATGTCAGGTATTTTACTCGTTGATTAAGGTAATGACACTAAAAACAATGTAATACAAAGAAAATATGATTTATAAAATATTTAGTGTTAATTGGAGAATGAAATTTGCTATATTTTATGGTCCCATTGTCAGACCTGGACTTAGCATTTAGCTAAGAGTGGCCCTGAAGAATCTCTAGAGCAGAACAAGGCCTGCCTGTAGATGACATAATTGCATCGAGGATTGTCACAGCAGCGACCTGAACAGACTACCTATAGGAGAACACTAGACAAGGAGGACTGACACCAGCTGGTTAACAGGAACTGAATTTTCAAAATAAGGAAAGGGGGATTTTTCCAGTAGTAAATTGTTTTTTTCATTCCTGTGGATGCATGGAAAATTTTAAAATAAATCTCAAAATTCACTTAGCCCACCCAACCCCTAGAGCAGGGGTGCCAAACATAAAGTCTGCAGGCTAAAATCAGCCAGGCAAAGTCTCCAGTCTGGCCCACTGGACAGCTTTGGAAAATGTGAAGGAGGGCATAAATTAAAGAGACCTCCCCCATGGCCTTTCATACTACACCAAAGTAATTAAGTAATAGCTAAGCAATTAAATAAGAGAAAAGTTCCTGTGTTTTCACTGTGTAGCAGTAGATGTTTCTGTGGTTTTTACAGTGGTTCCACATATTTTCTGTGAATTAACAAAAACTTTGTTTATAATTACTGCACAGTCTGGGCAATGAGCTGCCAGAACTTTGTGGAATTTTACACATTTTTTTCGTACAATTTAAACCCAAAGGCTCATGTTGATACATTTCTCTCATTTGCTACATCAGTGTTTCTTTATCAACCTAAGACATGCTGTTGAAATTGCACTTCCTTTTCAAATATTGAGACATCTCAGAAAGGCGAGTTTCACTTGCTGTCTCAAGATCAAAGTAGGCTGGATGTGGCCCATCATGTAAGGATCACAACCTTAGTGTGGTTAGGAGACTGGCTTGTCTCGATGAGCTCCTTCCAGTATGAGAGCCATGCTGGAAGGAGCCTAGTGATCCCAGTAAGGTCACCTGTGTCTGAGAGGTCGAGAGGAAGAGGCTAGACTAAGAGTTGTCCCTGGTGGTCTTGGTAGGTTGGGGGTTCAGCTTAAGGTTAAGAACCCTGTCTTGTTTTGTTTTTTTTGTGTTTTTTTGTTTTTTTTGTTTTTTTAAATTGGAGACACTTCATTGCTGATCTGAGAGTCAGTGGGTCTATAACCTATTTTTTAAGTGTTAAGTGTTGGCCCCGTGATCAGAAGGTCAGGGGTTCGATTCCCCTGAACGGTTACCCTGAGGTACCCCTGAGCAAGGTACCGTCCCTACACGCTGCTCCCCGGGCGCCCAATGGCAGCCCACTGCTTCACTGAGTGAATGGGTTAAATGCAGAGAGGAATTTCCCCACGGGGATCAATAAAGTATACATTATTATTATTATTATTATTTAACTAACCTGGCTCACCCAAGTAAAGTTCATGTGTGGGGAAACACTGAAACAACATAAGGGTTTATCTTTTTAATCATGATCCCAGGATGATGACCCTGTGGCTTTGGATGCAGCTGCGGTGGAAGCAGCTCTCTCTCTGTGCGAAGAGGCCGTGTCAGAAGGTCACACCCTCCCTGGCCCCTGGGAAACCCAGGAGCTAAAAGCTTCAGAGTCCACACCCACCATCCAAGAGTCACCCCCCGCACAGACACCTCAGGATATGGCCGCAACATTAGCCCCGACGCCTGCCAGCCAGGAGACACAAAACCAGCCAGATACTAAAAGGGAAGAACCGCTTAAGGGAAACTATGAAGGACCTGAGGTGACAGGAAGTGATGTCACTTCTTCTGTCACCTCTGATGATTGTGTAGCAGCAAGTGAAGTCACAGAGGAGGGGCCCGTGGTCAAAGAAGTCACTGAAGTTACAGTGAAGAGTGAAGGAGAGGAGTGGAGTCAGCCTGAACCCAACCCACCTTGCTTAGGTGGGTGGATTACACACAAATCTGTAACCACAGTGGAAATGCTCACACAGTCCTGTTTTCTAATTCTCTCCTCATTTCTGTCCCACAGACTCTGAGGATAGCTCTGTGTCCGGGAAAGAGTCCAAGGTAACACATTTAAGGCTACATACATGTGTGGACGGCATATGTTAAAAAGAATAACCGTTATTTTACTCTGTGTGCTTGAATCCAGGAGGTGAAGGAGGAAGAGGCAGGGAGCGAGGGCGACCCTGAAGAAGCGATGGAGCTGAAGGAGGAGTGTGGAGAGGGGGAGGGTCCCTATTTATCTGAGGTGGATCGGGCAGCAAGTGAGAGTGAGGATGGATACGGCCCGCCCTCCCAGCGCTACACTGCTGATTCACTGGCCAGCAGCCCGGCCTCTTCTTCCCAGCTGTAAGTGTCCAGGTGTTTATTCTTCCAGAAAGGGTGTAGGCAAAAATATTCACCCTGTCCCTATTTTCACCAGTAATAGTAAAACCAGGAGTCTGTTTCTCCTGAAATAACCCCTGCTTGGTTTCAAAAATTTTAGGGGAAATCTTTCTTTGAAAATGGATCAAACTTAGCCGACATTTGTCATTTTCATTGAGCTAAGCAGTCTAACAGTATATGTTTTTGTCTTTAACCGCCTCTGCTTGCTCTGGACAATCCTCTCTTCACTCCCACTCTTCCCCAACTTCCTCTCTCTTCTTTCTCTGCGTCAGCTCTACATGTGGCGAAGACCAGGAGGCAGTCCAGGCGCAGAAGATCTGGAAGAAAGCCATTATGCTGGTGTGGAGAGCTGCAGCCAATCACAGGTAGACCTTTGTACCAGAGCTCAACAATAAATTGTTCAAGTCTTCTTTTTTTGGCCAGTAAGTTAAGATCAATTTCATTCGATTCTTTTTTTGTTTTTGTTTTGTTTTTTTGGTCTTATTATTGTGAATTTCATTAAGCATCCAGCTTTTTGTATTGAGCTGGTGTGATTGAATGAGTAACTACATTGTCGTACATTCTGCAGTCCATTTGCATGAAACCATTTGACTTTTTCCAGTCAGTTAAAGAAGTCAGAGACACATTTACATCCTACAAATTAACCTGGGTTATGTTGTTGAGAGGAGACGGGTGTTTTACTTTTGCTAATGTTGTGTTTCTCAGGTACGCCAGCGTCTTCCTACAGCCTGTGTCAGATGACATCGCCCCAGGTTACCACAGCATTGTACACAGGTCAGACCGCACACACACACACACCCTTCATTTTTGAAACAAGCTCAGCTAAAAAATCATTGCAGCCTAGCTGTTCAACTAAAGTACCAAAACAAACTAACTGTTGCTCCTTTCTTGCTGCAGACCCATGGACCTGTCGGCCATAAAGAAGAACATCGAGTCCGGTGTTATCCGTACCACCGCTGAGTTCCAGCGTGACATCATGCTGATGTTTCAGAATGCCGTCATGTACAACTCGTCGGACCACGACGTGTACCACATGGCGCTGGAGATGCAGCGCGACGTCCTGGAGCACGTCCAGCAGTTCCTGGCCACCCAGCTCATCATGCAGACCTCAGAGAGCGCCATCTCTGCCAAGAGCCTGCGAGGCAGGGAGGGAAATCGTAAACCAGGAGAGCCAGCCGAGAAGGTGGGTTGAGCAGCACTTCAGACAATTCTGATTGTGATGAAGCAGAGTTCTTTATTAAAAGCAAAAGAAAGTTTCCCCACATGCCAGTGCTGATGTTTTGTAACTACACTGTAAACTCTTGCCTTTCTCCAACTGTGCATTGAGTGTTGTGACTCCTGTTACGTCGGTACAATAAATGTTCTTCCAGGTATTTAGTGTTTTATGATGCCTGCAAAGCTACTGCAAACAGTCCCTCTGCCCGCCTCCAAGAGAAGGTGGAGAAATCTAATCTAAGTTTAATGCATTTTAATTATTTACAGGAAGTGCACAGTCCCAGAACTGGGTTGTTTCTTGTAAACCACAGATAACACTTCCAGTTTATGGAGTCATAAAGTTGTTGGGTTTTTTTTAAATGAAGGGCATTTTATATTATTGTAGATAAATGTGTTTGGTATATCAGGACCATAATTTCAACGTGCCATCATGCTACGGTTGGCAGTCATCATTTCAAAACTGGATAAAAAATATACGATTATGTGGAAGACACACATAAATAGTAAATTCATAAAAAGTGTCAGTTATGTTCTGTGAAATGTCATAGACAGACATGCTGTTTTATTTACTGTCAGCATATGAAACCTGAGGTAGCTGTTGGATCAACACATATTTAAGTGACCTTGCAGTCAGTGTAGTTCTTATTTATGTCTCACAGAATATGACAAATGGACTTGGCTAGTTTTCTAAAAGAAATTAGTTCCACATTGAAGAATTGACCTCGATACACCTCACCCTGTCTCCTCATTCCGATCCCAGAGTGATGCTACTGTACTGTGTCAATGTGGTGTGAAGTACCAGAAACCAGTGGTGCAATTAGGACACAAGGAGTTAAGAGTGCCAATGTATTAAAGGGTCGGCACTGATGCGCACCATACAAGTCAGGCATGCTCACTTTGTTACACATCACTGTCTGTTCTAATTGCTGTAAGTGCACTTTCTTAATCTTGACTTCCCAGCTGATTCACATCCTGCATGCTGGCTGCACCTCTGCTGTCTCTCTGGTCCATCTCGTCTTGCCTGTCTCTGACCCTGTGCTCTTTTTCCTGTTTCTCTCTTTGCATATGCCTACAGTGTTTGTGTGTGTGCGTGCGTGCGTGCGTGTGTATGTATTATTTTCTCCCATACATTGCATATAAAAAATGGATGTAACTTCATTCTAGCTAACCATTTTCTTCCACCTCGTTCTCAAACATGGAGTCATTGTGGAAGTGCCTTAAACATTAATTTTTCTCATCGCCAGCAGGGGGTGACAAAAGGTTGTCTGTGGAAAAATGACACTTCAGCTCCTTTGATCTATTACCTCAATAAACACTTTTCTGATGACTGTCTTAATAAAACATGAGGTTCATTTTGTAAATTCTGGTCTTCATCTAGAGTGAAAAACAGGATAAAGCTGTAGCGTAGCACGCGGCGTCCCTTAATTTCTCAGTCAGATCCAATCCTCGCTCGTCATGTTTGATTTCAAAACAATAAAATGACGCTGTAAAAGCTCCACTTGAGGCTTTACAACTGGGCTTTGCATTCACAGTTGTCACAGTGGCTACATCCATCTTTTATCTGCACCCTGCTTTCTTCTGTTTGAACGTGTCAGGCTTGAGTGTGTGTTTAATAGGATATGATGGAAATTTGAAACATTCAGACCAGACATTTTGGGACGATGTCATGTTTTCTTGGAAAGTCCACGCATAAAGATACATTTTGCAGAATATATTTAACAAATATTTCTACAGATGTAGTAAACTTTTAGTGTTTAGTGTTTAGTGTTTTGTCCAACTTATCCATTTTAGAACTTTAACAAGTTTCAAAAAGTTGTGCAAACAGTGGTACGGTGCTCGTGAGAGGTCCTCACACCTCTATGTGTCCGATTGCTTCTGTTTCTGCCTGCTTGTGTACGCTTTTGTATCCATCTCCATCAGTCTTAAAATTTCCAGTCTGCATTCAGAGATTGTGTGTGTGTGTGTGTGTGTGTCTTGATGTTATGTAGAAATGTGCGTTTGTGTATGTGCAGCTCTGAAGTCAACAGGACTCCCATCTCCTGACCGTGTCTCTGTGTTTGACGCAGACTTGTATGAAACTTGCTTTCTCACGCCCGTGTGTGCTTTCTCTCTCTTTCTCACTCCAATGTTTGTCCTCCTACAGGACAGTGTCCCAATGGCCTCTCCTGCTTTCCTTCTCTCTCTTTTTGTAAGTATTCAGGTTCTCGCTCAAGTTTCACCAGAGCCAGGCCACGCTCCGTACACGCTTGTCTCAAAGCTAACATGTACACTCATCCACAGTGTTACACACTGCACACACCTGTCTGTACCTCTGATCTTTCTCTTTTTATTTCTACTGAAGTGGCTTTAGAGGACAGTAAGGATTCAAGACGCCATAAAAGCCATTAGAGGTGGACTAATACCACCAGTCAGAAATAAAAGTGCCACTCTGCAGTAACACTGAAACAGTTCCCCTTTAGATATGTGCATCTTAACAAGGTCAGTGGAACACTTTTGCTAATGGCATGAGAAAGCCCGTTTCTAAGCCTAAAATAAAAAATAAAAAAAAGATTGATAGGAGCAAACGTCAGCTTGCAAACTATATTACAAACCTAAACTGGCCAATTTTAGTTGAAGTTAGTCACTCACACCTTAGACTGGTGGGAAATACTCAATAAAGCAAAAAACAAATATAAAATCAGATGTTAAATGTAAAATAACCAAGCAACATTCTGTGGCTCTCAAAAATGAATGGGGAAAGAGACAAAACCTTCAGTTCTTTTATGAGCCACTTGAGGCTGGCTTTAAAAGTGAGTCAATCCTCATAGACTCCCATGTTAAAATAACCAACTCTCCATCAGATAATCAGATATCACTTTTCAGCCCAATAGAAAAAATATTTTTGATGTCTGTGATATGATATTTACCCTGTCCGAAAGACCGTTTTTGTCTTTTATTTGTTTGTTTGTTTGTTTTTTAAATAAAAGTGGGTGTGGACACTTTGATAGACAGCTAGTCGCAGCAGAGACAACTATAGCAGCTAGGTCTCTGTTAGGCCTGAGCATGGCTAATTCAAGTCACTGAACAGAACCTTTCATCTGCATTTATAGTGTTGGTGCCTTTTAGAGTCTTTTAATTAAATTATCCATTAAATTGGCTTCAGTTTTTAACATAGTATTTATTAGTTAGAACTGTTTAGTAGGTATTTCTTTGATGCAGTTTTATGGACGCAGCTTTAGTTTTAGCTTGTAACTTGTAACTTGGCACACTGCCCTCAGAAGCACGCATATCCCTCAGGATGGTTATCTTTTTTTATGTATTTTCATTGGCTGATAAATTAAGATTTAAAAAGAGATGGAAGAAGCACCCTACAGGGATGAGTGTTAACGTTACATAGTTTGTCTACCAGAGGGCATGCTCCAACCACCCTGTTAGCGTAGCACCACAAACACAACAACCAGCTGATTTAGACAAGTAAAAACATAACTACACATAGCAAATGTGAGGAAATTGTTTGGGTTTTATGTGTCAAAAAATGCTGATATAAGAATATCAGATTGCTTCACAATGGTTGTTTGTAAACAAGTGGTTAATGTAAAAATGACCATCTTTTATATACAGCATGTTGAAATAACCTTAAGACCCCTCCACTCCTCATAGTGCCAATCCAATCTAATCAGTCAGGTTTTCCAAAAGTTATGATGGCAGAATCAAAGACATTGTTGCTCTAAACCACTGAGCTGGTGTCAACTAATCAGCAGTGTAGAAGTGATTAAATGCAGAAGAGATGGGTTGTGAGCCTACGACATCCTGTGCTCTACAGATGTGCCATACAGATGTTATAGAAATGAAAGAGTTCTTCTTCCTCTTCCATGCAGTTTCTCTCTCTCTCTCTCTCTCTCTCTCTCTCACACTCACACTCACACACACACACACACACTCATATATCTCTGAAAATACTGTCTGTATCACCCTCATAAATGTTTACATTTCTGTTTGCAC
>VUQG01001475.1:0-10771 GCA_015106755.1 Etia nguti | reverse complement strand
TCTCTCTCTCTCTCACACTCACACTCACACACACACACACACACACACACACACACACACACACACACACTCATATATCTCTGAAAATACTGTCTGTATCACCCTCATAAATGTTTACATTTCTGTTTGCACACAAATTTTTTCCCATCCCGCACTCACACGCTCTCCCTCACACACACACACACACACACACACAGACACACAGGTAACTTTCATCACCCAAGCTTCCGTCGACCTTCGGTTAATGCCGGTTTCCTGTGTTTTTCCGTTAATGTGCGTTAGCATCTCTGCATGTTCCAGTTTCTTTTCTCCTTGTTTCCTTTTTATTTTGTCTTTTTCTTTTTTGCTCATGATTATTATTTCTGTTCATCATTTGGGGAACGATGCCTTCCAGGGTGGACTGTGCTGTGTTTTTGTGCGGAGCTCAATGACACAAGGAGGCCTGCCACAGGGCCTCCCTGACCTTTGACCTGTACACTCTTATTTTAAGCGCTCTCTTTCTCTTCTGCCGCGTTTCTTTGTGTCTCTCTGCTGCAGGATGGAGGAACTAGGGGGCGGCGGAGTGCCATGGAGGCCGACCTTAAGATGAAGAAGTAGTGCGAGATTTCCCAGAATGAGACACTTGGGCTGAGAGCCGCTCTTCGAATGTTGCAGCTGATTGCTTTCTGGTCACTTTGGTCATTTTCTGAAGAGGACTGTGCAGTCTCCATGTGCTTGGTTTTTGTGTATACACACACACACACACCTATGCCAAGGTACAACTGTGTGTGTGTGTGTGTGTGTGTGTGAGAGAGAGAGAGAGAGAGAGCTGCACACCGTTTCCTCCTCTCCCATTCATGGGGCGCCATGGGATGTTGCACCAATTTTCCCAAGAATCATTTCACCAGCATGGGTAGTGGGGTCATAATTTACCCCTACTGCAACACAACAAGGACTTTGTGGATAGAGAACAATACTTTCACCAGCAACAGTTTGTTTGGGATCAGATGGGAACGGGCCAGATGAGTTTTACTTGGCAGATTTGATCACTTTGAGTCATGCGTGTGTCCTGCACCCGATTATGCTCAGTCCCTTTGGGCTGAACAGATGGCAACAACGAAGATCAACCATAATGTATAGTTCCAGAAATTCAAAGCAAGTCTTCTAGTGCTGCATGTTGGGCTGACACCACCCCAAGCTAAGAAATCTATTAGTTTGATCACTGCTAAAGCATAATGGTAAAATATAATAAAATATTTCATAAAATAGATTTTCTGATTTTTTTTTTTGGTTGCAAACTTGTGGTTTGTGTCTTCTATTAATAGTAATTTAATTGATTTGATTCAATCTGTTGGCCAGTGTATACCAGTGCATGTTTCAGCCCATTAAATTGCAAATTCTTCACTTTTCTACTGATCGTACTTCTGAGTACAATTGACAATAAGGGCAAATATATTCATAAAATTCAGCCACAGATTAAACTCAGTGTAACACCTTGACTTTCAGCACTGAGCTCGGCTGCCACTGATGTTTGGCAAGAAGCTATTACACCTGAGGTATCGACAGCACCAAAAAGAGGCAGAGCTTTCAAAACATTACCCGGTTCTTTAATTAGATTGACCTCCTTATACTAGGAAATACACTAAGGCCCAAAGTTGCCCTTGAAGACAGGCAGCAGCTTTAAAAACTAGTGGTTTGTGAAAAAAAAAACCTAGCTGTTATTTAATGGGCTTTAACAGTTTGTTGCTGAATCATTGCCACTTATTACTTAGGATGTAGGCTGTGTATAGAGCACAGGAAATGTTTTTGTAATGCGTGTCAAGGAGTGAAGTTTTGTACTGGAAAAGGTTCATGTAGTTGTGTTTGGGTAGCTGATAAGTTTGTGTAAATTTGTTAATAAAGACTTGATCTAAATGTATGAAGGATCAGTTTTGGGATTAAGCAGCGTTTCACTTTGACTTTCTTAGTAATGATTAACCTGACAAGGGGAATTCTGTGAGAACAGAGTTTCCTGGTAACTGCTTTTGTGCCCTCAGGCTTATTGTAATCAGGAATGGGAGGATTAATGTTTTCCATTACCTGTCAATGGGTCCGTAAGCTTCTGGTCTGTAATTATGTTAGTGTCACAGGGTCTGTGTACCCGGTGTTCAAAAGAAACATGCAAACAGCACTGAAGTTGTGCAAAAAGTTTATTTTGCATTCTGTATATTAAAAGCATCCTTCAGGAATGAGTCCTGCCCAATCCTGGTACTGACACATTTCCAGTGTACACATCTTTACATTCAAATACTGGTGCAAAAATACTGTCACAGACCACAGAATGGAGGGAAGGTGGGGGGGTTAAATTTTTTTTTTTTTTTTTTTTTAAATTATACAGTGGACCTTCTGTCAGAGTTTCATACAGGAAAAAACAAAACAAAAAAACCCCCTCACTTTAAAAGCTACAGAAAGGCCAGCAGCTTCCAGTGCACGGCAGACTGACAGTTAAAACCACACATAATAATTGTTTAGAATCTCATCTTCACCCCTAGTTGAAGTCGTGAACAACAGGGCTGGCAGAGGAGTAGAGCTTCCTCTTGACCAGCCGGTACTCTGGTCTCAGCTTCAAAACTTTGTTGGCATCAAAGATGTTCTTGAATGACGGCCAGCCGTCACCTTCTGCCTTGAAGACCACAGACAGCTCGAAAGTTGGCGTGACGCTCGAATCGGGGAAGATGCTCCCAATGTACTTCAGGCCGTCTTTGCCATCAATGTAGAGTTTGATGGAGGCCCCCCGGAGCCCACAGGGCTCATCAGCAGAGGCACGCACCACATCCTGGCTGATCCTGGTGGTCATGTGGCAAGGCAGCAACAGCACCTGGCAGTTGAGGATGGAAGCCTTGGCCTCAGTTAGGCGACGCTCCATCTGCTGAGTCACGACCTGCTGGAAAAGGCGCTGTTCGTGCTCCAGACCAGCATCCAGGTCAGCAACTGAATAAAGAGACAGTGTCAGAATTAGAAACAAGTCACACCATCTCATTAGAGTTTAACATCCACACCAAAGGGTCCCTCCTTTTCTCTACACTAGTAACGTTAAGTGTCAGACCTTTGAATCAATTCTCTTTGGACAGATTTTAATCATGTGATCATTTTCTTGCAAAAGCTGCACTTAATATAATAAGTCACCAGAATAAAGGCTTTGCATCAGCAGCGAACAAGGAAGCGCTGTGAAAAGCTCAGCAAGTGATCAGCTGATCCAAAAGCTGAAGGGCTTGCATCAGACGAGTGTCCCGTGAACGAGCATTGCCAGTTCAATGCCCCATTGTTCTTCCGCCAAGTTTTATAGTTCTACTTCCAACCGGTTCCAAGGTTTACTTCGGACCATTGATATTTAAATAGCGTTAGCTGTGTTTAAAGGCTCTGCCAGCTAGAGAGAGAGCAGTCCTTAGACCAGGAGTACTCAAGGAAGAACCTTCTCCTTTTTAAAAGAAAAAACAAAACTGGATAAAAGTATATGTATAAAAAAAAACAAAAAACACTAACTTTATGAACAACTTACAGGATGAAATGCTCTCTCTTTCTTCGTAGCTCTCGACGCTTCCCCGCCGGGATGAACTCATCTTTTGTCCCGTTGTCTTTAGCTGACAAAAGTACTTTCCTATCATCTCTACGACGTTTTCTTCCTCCGACAAGAGGTGTGCAAAGACCAGAGCCGAGCTATAGACCATCCTGATTCCTGTTTGTGAGGCACCGGTATCTCCTCCGAGCGTCTGGTCTGTGTCTTCTCCATGTATCAAGTTGGTTGAGCTGAGCGCCTGTCGGCTGTGAGCGCGGAGCTTTTATACCCGAGCCGTCGGTTGCGTCAGCTGAGCTCTCGCGCGTGTGGGCGGGGCTTAGTGGATTGAGCTAGAAATTTCCGGATCACGCAACGCGCGAGGAGATTGCAGAAAGTTGGTGTTAAAGCTGAGTATTATTTATAATATTTAGTTTTATTATTCATTAAAAAAATGAAGATATTTACTTATGTATCGTCCTACCTTGTAATATTTGTGTGCTTTGTACACGTCTATTGTTTTTAACTCTATATATTTATGAAAGTTGATCTTAACAGCCTACGAAATAATATAAAAAATAGATAAAATAGATTTTAAAAAAAAGATAAATGAGACATTAAAACAACTAATATGACATTAAATACACCAAAATATAGCAAATAATGTACAAAACTTGTAAAATGGCTTAAATCAACATTTTGGTTTTACTACCTATTTTTACCTTTGGTTTTTATTCTTTTTGAATTTCATTTCCCTTTCAGTTTACCTTATTAAAAACATTCAATTTTTTATGTATTTGTGTTTATTTTTAACTCCACTCCCATACATTTTTAAGAGTATTTTCTTAAAACATTTAATGACATTTTATAACATTTATTTTTATGAACCTGTAATTTACGAAATTTGAGATTTCCTGGAGAAAGGTTTGTAAATTTATCTTTTCAAGTAACAAATAAAATAGTGTGCAGGCAAGCATTCATTATAGTAAATAAGCTGAATAAGGTTTACAGTCAGCTCATACATGATTTTTGAATTAATTAAAGATCACAACAGAGAATATTTGGATTTTCCACATAATTCATATTTCGATGTTTTTCCAGAAAACCCTATGGGAAGTAACATTTAATGTATATAAAATTTAAATTCATTTAATATAGAGTAATATAACACACAAAGTACATTTTTCTTTAGTTATGCTCCAGGACTTTTATTTGTAGTAGAATATTTGTATTAGCACGTGTCTGTAAATGAAGGCTCTAAAAACCTGAGTTTAAAAACTAGTAGTACTAAAAAATACTAATAAATGAACATTGCATACAGGCTGCCATGGAAATATACTAGCCTGTCACGGAAATATAGGTCAGTATTGTGGGTGTTTGTGGTGCCAAGTTGAATACCATATCAGCTTTTCACTCAGAAAGTTTCCATTGCTTCTGCTTTGGGCTATTAGGTTTGTGGTAGTTTATTATTCATATGCAGTAAAATTACCCTTTTTGTTAGATACATATTTAACACATCTGGCCTTCTGGCTTTGGCTTGTTCTCATTAATTTATCTGAAAGTGGCCTGCTGCAGATCCAAAAGTTTAAGCAATACATCTAACTTTTATAACTGCACACAAGATTCCTCTGAATCCCCAAGTGTTGTTTTCAAGTCCAGACATGGTGGCATCATAAATCATGCATTGCTCACAAATGAGTAACTGTCTAATACGCACCGGTCATTTATATTCATATTCATCTGGTGAGGGAAAGGAGCTTTATCCTCCAATCAAAAGACAGTATTTCCATGACACCAAACAGCTCCTTGCTTTAAGTCCATCCTACTTAGGGTACGCGAGAGCAGACATAGAGTAGGAAGCTTACAGGTTAAAGACTCACACCTGAGTCATGGTCTTGGGAAATCTCCCTGCTGTAAAACGTCACAGCTGGCAGCCAGTCACGTTCACACTAGCTGCTGTCGTCAAGTCAGGGGCTCGCCACCAAGAAGGAAGCGTCTTTCTGTGGAAATGCAGGGGAACTACACTGTGAGGTGACAAGGAACTGCAGTGTATAGTGACAGTATTGTAAAACCAACACTCACTGTTTAAGACATCCAGCATGGTGTGTGTGATTTTAATTACACATCTACTCAGAAAAAGCTTCCTGTGTTTTGTCACTTCCAAACGAGTGTAGAGTAAACTTCACACAGGTTGTGTGTGAGGCGAGGGGTTTAATAACAGCTGTCCCATGAACTGAAATATTTCCATGAGTTCAGACCAGGTCAGTTCACTAATATTAACTTTTAACTTCACATTTAGTAAACAGCTTGCTCTGTGTGTTTGCTTTGTCACGATGCCCTCATTCCTATCCATCCATCTGTGTCAGCTGATGTTAGCTGTGTGGGATGTTGTGTTGTTTTTGTTCCTCTCTGGAAAACGGGTTGGACCTGCCTCTGTTTTAATCTAACAAAGAAGTATAATCATTAAATATTAGTATACACAGTTAAATTAAAGTTACACTGCGGAATTAAACAATTTGTTAAAAGTATCTTCAGCTAAAAGTGATTTCTTTTCTCCAAAGCAGGAGGGTCTTCATATGAAGTGATGTACATTGTATTAACTTCCATAAAACACACATTTTGTCTTGTTTTTAACTCCAGCTAAATATTAGAAATCAGCTAATAACATCATCTAGTTCCCATTAAACTAGATGTTGAATGCTTATAATCTTCAACACTGAATTCAAGGCTTTTTTCATATAATAATATCTGAATTATGTGGGGATGATGACATAATCAAAGTGATCAAAGGGTTAAAGCTAAACAGTCCAAATGAATGTTTCCCTTAAACTTGTATTAACAGTGTTATGAGCATAAGGCATTAATGTGGAGATTAATTTACATCAGAGCAACCAAAGACGACTGCTTTCCTTTGCAGATTGTTTCATCTGAAGGCCAAAAGGAAAGAAGATTTCCACTTTGTTGCTTTTATGGGTTTTGGAACAAGAGCTTGTGTTGGCCTGTCGAGTCCACTTGATTCACAGCGCAGCACCCCACAGTTTCATCTCCATTTCTGCTCTTTTACTCTATCTAAATATTATAAACCACGCAACTGTTCTGCGTTAATAATGCAGTGCAATTGGATCCGATCTCCGTGGCTGTCCGCTGATCTGATGCAACCTCGCGAAGCAGTTTCACCGGCTGTGCTCGCAGTCATGAGGTGTTTGTGAGTGCATGTGAAATGCAGATAAACAGGCTTGGTGCCAGGCATCTTGTGACCGCTTCTGTTGTTTATACAGTCATTGAACACATCTTCCTCCCATTCCCTCTTCTTTACTAAATACTTTACGTGAACTCTTTTGAATTCTGTACTTTTCCAGTTTTTCTCTTTTCCCTCATTGATATGTAGCCTTCTTTAACCACCACTGATAATAAATATGCCACAGACAGTGATCGTTTTAGAGGTCACACCTTTAATCCAGTTAATAAGTTAAAAAACATTTAATAGCTGCCATAAGAACCATGTTAGCAATAATAAAAGTATAATAAATAAACAACTAAATAAAAGAATAAGAAAACTCCCATTCTCATTTATGTTGCAACACTTCCTTAGCACTAAATGAAAGGTGCACTGTCTGTACATGATTTTTCCACTGCTCACATTTCTGAATGTTCACCAGGATGTTTTATAATTATAGCAGTGAGTCAGTGGAATAGCAGTCAGTATTGATCACTTTGATAAGAATATGTTATATGAATTGTTTAGTGTCACATGTGCTCACACCTTGAAGCATCTCTCAATATCTTAATAAAAGTACCAAAGGTAACACTTCATAATAGAGTTTACTAATAAACTTGATTCTAACTTTAATGAATTATATGTTGTATTATTTGCTATGCTTTACATACGTTTATGGAGAGTGATCCAATTTTTGTCATTGTGCTTCTCTGCTCCACCACAGTGGATTTTATAGTCAGTTAAGATGTGATTGGAGTGCAGACTTTCAGTTTTCATTCAAGGAGGTTTAACAAAAGATGAACTTTTGGGGTATTTTGGACATTTTCCCGCATTTTCAGAAGCTAAAAAGTAGGAGAGGAATGCACTGAAAATGCCTGGAACTGAAGAGGGTGATCACAGAATTATTTCTGTGGCTATTAAAAGCCCTTCACAACAACCAGCCAAGTCATGCCAACATTCTGGAGGACACTGTCATCAAGAGACGCCTTGGTGAGTGTAAGTGCAGAGGATTTACAACAGGTGCAAATCACCAGTTGCATAAGGCCATATTAGACTAGGTGACCCGCTCTACCACCTGAGCTACAGCCACCCCTACGTATCAAAAATAATCTTTGCATTTAAAATTGTGTTAGTTTAACCTTTTATATTGTTTTTGCACAGCATGATTACCAAATGCTGTGCTTGTAATCGAGGCTTCATTACTGGTCCATGAGCCAGTCTTCATTCTCAAGACTTTAAAGTATTCAGAGATCCGCAGAAGTTGTCCTTTTGGTCATGTGATACATATATTGCAACTATAATGCAGCCGATCTCCCAAATTTTACTTTGCTCTAATTTTACTTCACAATATCTAAACAAGAACTTTCCTATGTTAACATAGCTAAAGTGACGGCAAAGGCAGAAGGAAAGATAACGAGAAAACTAAACTAAACAGTGAGTAAAATTAAAAAGAAGAAAACCTGCAGCTTCAGTCTTGTGACTTACAGCAACATCATCCACATCATCGCTTGCACCCTTACAAAAACCTTTATTAAAAACCATATATGGAATAGTACATTCATTATTATTACATTCAATGTTTAACAGTGTTAATTCACAGTTAATTAACTATCAGTGTCCCATTTATTTATGATAGTTATTCCTAAATATTACCTAACAAGGATCTTGTAAAACTGTATTGATTTAATATTCAGATTAGTACATAGACATGAACATGTTGCACAAGCACGTTTTTGTGTAAATTAATGAATATTTGAATAACTGTAATTAATATTTCAGTTTAAATAAACTGCAGGGATTTATTCTATAAACTAGCATCTTTGAAATAAATTAAGAGGCGTTTTAGAAGTCTGATAGATTATCCTAGTTCTTTTAGATGGGCCATCTGACTTTTGCAAGTACTTGTTAAAAGTACTTTAAACTGGCTTTTACTTGGACACCTGGATTAACCTTTGTGTTTGGTTGTGAGAGCATACATATAATTTTCTAAATGAAACAAAGATTTTGATGATAAATCAATGCTGTCCTAGTTTTACAGATCATTCCACCCGACAAAGAAGGTGTACCAGCCCACAGATGAGCTGAATTTGGCCCTTTTTAGCCACACTTAAGAGAGAGCTGCTGACCTTCCCTCCTGCTTATAAAGACCCCCTTTGGATCCTCTATATGCTGAAATATCCTTTTTACAAATGTTAATTTTTAACTTCACAATAAAAGTCTTATGTTTACGGCCATGCTAGCCTGACATTTGAGAACATGCTAATTGTTTTAATTATCTCAACATGTTTCAAATTACTACTAATCATACATTTTGATTAACAGTTTTAACTGCTGGAATAAACTAATCATGCCAGACTGGTTTATTTCGAATTATCATTTAATCACCATTTGTCTTTGCATTGGGTGGCACGGTGGTGGAGGTTAGCACTGTCGCTCCACAGCAAGATTTGTGTGTGAGTTTGCACGTTCTCCCTCTCTCCTCCCACAGTCCACAGACCGGCACGTTGACTGGTGAATCTAAATTAGCCCCCGAGTGTGACTGGTTGTCTGTCTCCGTGTGATAGCCCCGCAACAGACTGGTGCCAATTCTTGGAGAATTTCAATTATTCTACAATGTGAATGCACAAAAGGGACTTTCAAAATAAAATTTAAAAAACGAATCTATAGAAGAAACTCCAACAAGCTATAAATTGAATACATTATTTTAAAGATATACGCTATAGTAATATACCAAATGATCATTTTGTAGAGTTGGTACACAGTGACGAAGGCTGAGCCTTATGGAGGACTGGAAGAGCCACGAGCATCAAAATAAAGAATTTTGTGCTTCAGTAATGAATTGTGCAATAAAATATGCATTAGTAAATTCCTTTAGGAATTCATTTTATAATTCTTTTATTTATTTAGACATTGCTAAAGTAATTTATGATTTAATAATTTTGTTTAAAATAAAAATCAATATTTCAAACGGAATCCTTTAATAAATACTTAATAAAAACTCCCAATAAAAACCTCATTTCAAAAACCATTTTCAAATTCCAAAATTAAAAAAACAGATTTTCAAAATCTTTTTAAAAAATACAATTTAAATAAGAGAAATGGATTCAAAAATGACAGATTTATTTCTGACATTTTCCAATCCATTTCCTCCCTGCATTTTTCCCATTCCTGTTAGCTCGTCAATTCGCTATTTTACTAGCAAATGGATTAGATTTGGGATTTTGAAATAATGATTTATAAATAGTGTTTTTATTTTAAATGATTAAATAATAAATTATTTTATTAAAAAATGAATTTACAAATGCATATTTAATTGGACAAATTTATTTTTGAAGCACAAAATTCTTTATTTTAATGCACGTGGCTCTTCTGGTCCTCCACAGAGCCTGTCTTCATCTTTGTCTGCTGACGTAGTAAGTGTCCTCAGTGGGTCCCCTCAGAGGCTGAGGTTGATCCAGGCTGATCATGAGCGTGGGGTCTCTGCTCATCACATCACCATTACTAGTACCTGCAGTGCCCACACATGGGTGTGCCCTCTCTTGTTGAGGATTTGGTATGAGACAGAACTCCTCTTTCTGCTGCTGCTCCAAGTGTCTGAGAATGGCCTTGGACAGGAAGTGAGGGTCATCCTCCTGGTAATCTAGAAAACGACGAAGAAGAAGATTATCTGGTTGTTAATTCCATGTTTTCAGCTTTATTAACAACCAAATAACTACACAGCAAAGTTCAGTTCCATCACAAAGATAAATATGAGTTCACATGAGGCCAGAGTTAACTGGACCGAAGCCAGAAATGTTCCTGATACTGATCCTCTGACCTACATATTTCATTTCAGCTTCATACTGTGCTACATTTAGACTCCAGTGTAGCAACAAAACCCCTTTAAAAACACACACAACGTCCTTGCGGGAAAGCGGATAAGCTGAAAGCTAAAATCCCCCTAAAAGCAGCCTGTGTCATGCTGGGAGTACAAAGTTCTCTCTCTCTCTCTCTCTCTCTCTCTCTCACACACACACACACACATACACACCCTTCCTTCCTTC
>VUQG01001473.1:0-13440 GCA_015106755.1 Etia nguti | reverse complement strand
TTTTAGTCTCATGTAAACTTCTGCACTGGAAGTTCATCTTAAATTCAATATTGTGTGAATTTGAATACACAGACGACTAGTGTGAAAAGCATCACGAGGATGCCATACCACTTATACTTAAGTGGTGCGCACGCACGTACACACGCACGCACACACATGTGTATATATATGTACCACTTATGTAAGTATAAGTGGTACATATAAATATACTATATGCATTAAATCACTTATACTTAAGTGGTACATATAGTATATGTATTATTTATCCTTTCCTAATTTCATCATTCAGTTTCATTTGTCCCCTGTCAACCCTAAATGACCCGCGTCTGCTGCTTTTTTCCCCTCGTTGTTTGGTAGTAGCAACTAAAATCGCTCTGATGATGTTGAAAGTTGCTGACGACTGGTTTGGAGTAAAGCATCAGACACAATAATTTCTATAACAATACCCCCCAAAGTAGTAAAACAGTTTATAATATTGGAAGTTAAAGTAACAACTTTACAAACTTATTGTGGCTCTAACTATCTGTGATAATACACTCAACAAACAAATACATGTAGTGTTGATGGGTTATTTTAAGTTGGCCGAACACTGAACTTAGACACATATTCCTTTACGCACACATGCTTCCAATTTCCAACCAGTCACTACTCACCATGGCCAGTGGCACGATGCCACCCAGGTCCTGCGGTGCCAGACGGATCAGGGTCTGCACTTCACTGGTCAGGGTGCGCGTGAGCGGATACTCGACCTGCCATGCCACCTCCCTGCTCCCCTGAGTTACCATCAGCCCATTTACCTCCAAATCTACTTGCAGCACTCGCTGGTAGCCCACTGCCTCCATTCTGCAGAGAGAGAGGATAAAAATTTGTATGTCAGGAGTGGATTTTGATGAAAGGTTAGATGAAAGGTTGAAGTCAGAAGGCATGAGAAGGTAGCAGGGAAAATAAGGCAAAGCAAGGAAAAAAGAAGCAAACACAAGAACTAGAAATAATGTGAACACATAGGAATGATGGAAGGATGAAATTAAGAGGAGGGGAAATAGAACATGGGTCAGCCCATTCAGGGAAAATACCAAAAAAGAAGAATTACACTTTACATTTTAATCACCTATTTAAAAAGTTATATAACACAAACACTTTGATGGTACCATTAAAATTCCATGAACCACGACGTGTGAAAAAAATAAATAAATAAATTCTACCATGCAAATTATTTTCCAGCATCTGATGGAGATGCAAACAAAGCAGAAAAACAATGAATATCTAGGAACACCCATCAAACTTATTTGATTTGCTGAATGCTTGCCTTGATCAAGCTGCTGCCTTTCACCTCTCTTTGTCGCAGTTAAAAATCAATGCCGCACCATTTTCTGAACAACCTGAGACCGATATACAGTGTACGCACTGTCTTGAATAATACAGTTTACCAGATTGGAAGTCTGGAAGTGACTCACAGAGGTGCTGAGGTAGTGAGAGTCTGCTACTTTAAATCACAGCGACAACAAAGCTAAAAACAATTCAGATGCTTCCTATCACTTTTTAAAAAAAGAAGAGATAATAAGCATGAAAATTCAAGATATTGTTAGCATTGCATCTGTTTATAATGAATATTATCCTAATTATATCTCTAGCCTAAAGACTACCGGTGTCGCAATCAATAGAAGGCTGGAGAGAGTCCAAACTGAGGTTCAGGAGGGAGGTTTTGAGGGATAAGATCCAAGGTTTTTCTTGAACATATTTTGGCCAAGTCTGCAGTTAAATATCCCCCAACCCTCCCTTATGTTCACAGTTCAGACGCTCGCCCCATTTCAAAGTGCAGATTTAAGGATCCACTCTGGTTATTAAAAAAAAAAAAAAAAAGAAATCCAAGGAAGGACAGTTTTGAAAACTGAAATCAGTGTGGATGAAAACTGCTTAAATAGCAATTCTAGGTCAGGCAGTAAAGCCTCTCAGTTTCAGTGGGTAATGTTCTGAATTATACAAAAACATGCTTTCAAATAACCACTGAGAAGCTTTGGCTTGGGATGATCACAGAGGAACACTGCTGTGAATCTGACCCCACAATGAAAAATATTAAGGTGCAGTTCCGTTTGAGCAAGGTAGAATTTTACAGGTGAGTAGCATTGTGCCCAAGGTAGCGGTGGTTCTTTGTACTAACATTTAGAAAGCTAAAAGTTTGAGATTTTGCAACTCAAAGGAAAAAATGTGTCAAAAATGTGTCACTCTTCGGTGCCAGTATGGTTCACCAGGTTAATCCATATGCTGTAATGCTACTGCAGAGACCTGGGTTCGAATCTGCCCTCAGGCCTTTTACTGTCTGTCGTCCCCCTGCATATTGTTTTCTACTCGCCTTTACACAAGTTTACAAGCTTCCAAACTCCCATAAAGTTGTTTTGAAATTGCACAATAAAAATATATATCAACTTAAGAAGAACGGATAAGATCTGAATGCACTGTTAATCTTGTGATAGATTGGCGACCTGTCTATTGTGTAACCCTTCTTTTGTCCAGTATCAGCTTGAATAGGCTCCAGTCTACGGATGGGTGGACAGATGGAATTTAGTCTGTTTAAAAGCAGTATGCAATTTATGAAGCGTCTGTTGTGATGCACAAGATCATGGGAAATGCTGGTAAATTTGAAAGCAAACGTAGGTAAAATCTGCTATTGGCATATTATCCCCACTCTCTCAGTAGTGCCCACCCTAGCCAGAGAGCAGCTTTGATGGCAAAGATCCTACAACAGGTGCCCCTGAAATGTATTAATAGCAATAACATGGCACAGGGTTAGACACAAAAGATGGGTCATGCACAATGCCTGGCATGTTAGGCTTTTTTGTCTGAATGCAGAATAAAAGCATTTTGCTTTTCAAAATAAATAAATTTAAAAAAAAATCAGGATGCAGATGGCAGAAAAATTGATATTTTATAGATGTTTCTGTGCAAGACGCAACAATCACAAACCAAGTTTTGTACCTGACAGAGCTGGGTAAATGGACTAAGCAAGGCAAAAAGACACCCAACTAACTAAATCATGTGTGAGTACCTGTTGATGCAAAATGGCAACGTTTTGTTGAGTCTGATAGCATTCTTTTTGTGGCCACATCTGTTAAATATAGCTATCGCTTTTCAAATTTTTTGGTAAGCCAGGCAGAAAGAATCCCTTTCAACTGCAGCAAGGCCTTTTAAGTCCATAAGTTATTTAGGTAAGACGTGCATACTAGCTATGTCTTAGCTTATATTGGTTCAAAGTCTGTATGGCAAACAAATTCTAATGTTAAGTAAAGAACTGATAAAATTAAACATTTAAACCAGGTGTGCATAAATAATAAAAATTTAACAGGTTTCTGATATACACTATGAGTTGTGGATTGTAAATAGTGTAGAAATGAACTCAAATTTATGCATTGTAGTTATTAACTCACACATTTGATCACAGTGCTGCTCCTTTGCAAGTTGTGGCAAGTTGGAAAGATGAACTAACACTCATCTGTTTTGGCCTTCCACGGAATAGGATTTGAGAACAGTTGGAAAATATTGTCATTCGATTTTGTAATGTATTCAGTGTAAAGTAAGGTCAATGTACCCCTCTTTGTATAAAAGACGGGGAGAAGGAAATACATTCCTCCTTGAATTAATTACCCCGTCTCTCTCACATCTTTCCCTACTTTCATTACTTTCGGTGTTGAAATTCTAAACAGTTCAATCAGCATTTTTGAGGTTGGATCTGTGCCACTGGAAAAACTCTAAAAACTAAAATAGAAAAAATAATAAAATCAAACAGTTTGAGAAATATTACATTAGAATAAATTAGTTGTGTTGATACTATATGAATCAAAAAATAACTCGAACAGAAGTTATGTTAGTTATGGCTTCGCGCTTTTAAAACCATGCTTTCATGTAGGGCACACTTAAGCAATTTCTTGACCATTTTTTGCTCTTTGATTTCCCTTTTAAATTAAAAACATCAAAAGCAGAAGAGAGGGACCGATGAGTGCAAAGATCCCACATAACGCCATGCTGTAGATTTTAGTTCTATTTGGTTAGCCGTATTAACAGATTTGTTGAAAATCCTTACTTCTGTCTGTGGACAGAGTATCAGTCATTTGTTGGAGCTTATTCAAGCCCATCCATTACTCTTTTTCTTTTCAGTTTCTTTCAGAGACAAAAATTTGGAGTGCTACAAAGCCACAGTATCCTCTACTGCCTGGCAACATCCTGGGCTCAGCGGTAGTGACTGTAGTGATTATGTGATTTACGCTTTATGGTGTATAATTACAGCCAAATCAATTATCGGTAACAGACAGTTTTGCTTTACAATGTGGCTGCAAGTGGTCAGAGCTTCAGTGCTGAACACAAAACTACACCCCCGCTTCTCTCCATGTCCAGCCTGTTCCTCTTTGTGCTGGTTCTACAAGGTGGGGTTTTTTCTAATATTCTTCTCATCATCCCTTCCTCATCTTTAATTTATTCCTCTCCCTGACCCGCAGTGTAGTGTTACTCTCAATAGAGGGCAGTACTCTCTCTCTCTCTCCCCCCTCACCCCTTCATCCAGCGTGTGTTTGGGATGATGAATGTCTGCAGCGCACCAGCTGGAGAGGTCAGGCCGCTTCTCTGTGTCTCATTAGAAACATAACTGCACCGTGTGCCCTTTTCTCACTGCGATTACCATACAATTTAATACACTCATACACTCACTAGCAACTATCACTGCTCTTGCCCTGAGCTGTGCATGCGGATGAGAGCAAGAGGTGGACACGGAGATAGATACAAAACCCCCCCCAAAAAAACAGAGCAGAAACAGGGTTAGAAGGGCTCAGATAAAAGCAAAATGTCTACAAGGATCACAAAACTGGCTATGCCACTATAAAAGCGAGTAGTGACAATGCCCTGGTATCATAGTGGGTTTGTTGTGGTGAAATGAGGTAGAAAATCGTTCATGTCAATTTGAGAAGGCTTTTGAGGTATCTCCATTTGTCAGTCCTATTGTTGGATGTAAAAGCACAAACAGAACAAGGTAAAGGAATCCACTCAGACGGAAAAAAAAAAAGAAGCTCACACTTTCAATTCTGTAAGATACATTTCAAACACATCCCTGTAGCAACAAAAGGATTCAGTCAAAAAAAAAAAGTATAACTGGGAAAAAAATGACAAGAATGAAATTCCTTTTGTTCGTAAATAGGAAAATAAAAGTGGAGCTAAGGAACACAAAAGCCCTGTTAACCATACAGTCATGTTTTCCTCTTTTCACTCTTTAAACCTCTGTGGATATCTGTCTTGGAAAAAAAAAAAAAAGAAAAGTAGTGAAAGAAAAGTCTGCTGTCTCTTCTGGAGACCTGAGGGGGTTCGTTTCATGCACAGCAGTGATTTGGTTAGCACTGACAACAATGATACATCAAAGACCCGAATCTGTTTCAACACCACGAATTGACAGTGAGTCCAGCAATAGAAGGAGAGATTGTGTGTGTCTTTATATATTAGATTGTTATGTAAAACACCTTCTTTCAGGTAAATGTGAATATTCTTTTTTTTTTTACTCACTATGTGAGCAAAAAGAAAGCAGGACTTTTGCAGCCGGTGTGGAGATATGCTCTGCTATGGCTGTGGCACTTTTTGTGTAGTCAGATTTCAATGATAGATTTCCTTTCAAACTTGGTTTTGTTTGTTTGATGTACTGTAGATAGGACACTTGTTTTTGTGACCCAGCACACATGATTTCCGGTGTGTTTGTCTACTGGGTCATACTAACAAAAGAATGGGACATCTGCATGAAAATGCATTCCAAGATGGATATGATAGACCTTTTGGCAGTAGGGAAAAAAATGACCAGATGGAGGAATTGTATGGAGAACAGTGGGCACAGTTGTCTTGGCCATAACTGAATCCTGACTTGTGAGACCAGCGTTAATTTAAAAATGTGATGATGGGTAGGATGAAAAACCCCCAGCTGTCCATCTATCCTTGCATGAATCTTGCTTGGATTTCTCTCTGTTAGTAGTCAAATTTTCAATTTTCAATTAAAAGTAAGAGAAGGCACCAGAGGTTCTTCATTCAACTCAGTCACTTGCTTTATTTCTTGAAAATACCTTCTGGAGATTTCTGGAAATGTCCTCTGCGCCTGTCATGAAGGCTTTGTGGTGTGCAAATGGAAAACTTAATGCTAGTTTCTCCTGGTTACTGGAGTGTGTTAGTTGGGTCACATGGACCTCACAGGCACAAGGTGGAAAAAGTTACAGCGACAAGGTTTTATTATTCAATATAAAGCAACATCAAATGAATAATTTGGCATAATGGGAACAATGTGTAACCAAACAAAATGTGACAGAGGCATGTTTTATGAGGAGTCACGTACTGGAACTATTTCTTGGTAACGGCTAGTAGGGTGCCGTGACTTCCTGTAATTTGCTGGTTGCCCGACTGTGACAAAGTCCAGGAAGTGGCAGCAGCAAGATAGAAATAATGTGTATGTAACAAAATTTTTTAATCTTTCTTTTCCGACACAGATTAAATAAATGAGCGTCAATAGTGAGCTAAACAAGAGCCACAAGGCTCATGTTTGCTCTTCAGACGGGGAGAGCATTTAATCGAGCACCAAACAATGTTCTACTATTCCATTAATGCAGTCCTTATCATGCTAAGAATTCTATCCCCCTCCCCTCCTTGCTTTCTGAATGTCCTGGTGCACTGAATTGAACGATTTACTTTTGCAGCTGTTTTAATTATTTGTAGTTCAATTACTCTCCAGCTGTGTGGCTGACTGTTCTCTGTGTCGGAGTCTAGATGTCTCTCAAACTGAAATACATTTTGATTCTAATTGGTTTGAAGACCTCAAGGGAAATCAGATAATAGCTCCAATGAATAAAAGCTGGTTTCAACAGGAGCTCCATCTGCTTCTTACTGTGACGCAGCTATAAAGGCCGTAGCATATTAATAGTAGAGACTACCTCTGACTCTACTAGTTCACCTGAAGCTAACCTAAATGTGTGTGTAATGAGGTCATTTAGCCTGACGTATTTAGGCATCATTAGACTATTGGGATTAATAAGTCAGGATCTGGTGGAGGAGATACCAGAATTTTTGTGTGCTGATGGCGTGTGTGCTTCCTAGGGGGGTTCAAGCTCCTCTCTAATGAGTTTCACTTCTAATATTTGCCTTTTCACTCTGATTATCTTACTGAAATGTTAACTTGCCAACAACATGCCTTCTGTAAAGACTAAAAGGCAACAGTAGGTGATTGTTTGGAGAACCGCTGAGTTATTTAGAAAGGACAGGGGAGTGTAAACCAGCAAGTGTCAAAATATAGCGTAAATTTGGAAACGGCATTATTAATTGCCTTAAAAAAGGGCCAGCATTCTTAATAGACGACAGCTCACTGAGCCAGGTCACAGCCAGTAATAAATGTATGGAGCTCATAGAAAATCCACTCTATAATCCCACTCTCGTGGTGTCTGGGGAACTAGTGGCTTCCCATACAGTGATGTCTGTTTCATCTGGTATCACTTAAACTCATCAAGTTTAAAGAGTGATAAAGACTGGCATATGACAGACAGATAATGAAAGAGATCATAAAATGAAACCATGTCAAGAGGCAGATGAATCGTAGAATAACCAATTTATGTATGTGGGAGATTTCCCTCAGGATCTATCAAACACTCCACGTCAGCCCTGTCCTTGTCAGTACAGATTAGTTTGCTCTCACAGTAGGACTGCAGACTGTGGATTGGGTGGGGACTAGAGGGTGAAAAAAGAAGAAGAAAAACTGAAAGAGAAATATTGGAGTCCCTCTCCAAAATTGCCTTTTTGGTTCGTCTCTTCTTCAATATTTTCTGAAATAACCCCCCTCTGTTTTGGTCTTTTGTTGCCTTGCATGCCTATTCCTTCTCTGACCTCTGTTCTTCCTTTTCATCCTCTCTTTTTTCCCCTCTCTCTAGCTCATCTTTGCTGTCTCAACTGTCCTTCTCTATGCTGCATTTCTTCATATATTTTTTTTTTTCCAAATGTTGTGTGAAATGAAACAGATGTGGCTCCACGCATCAGCCAATCAAAAGGCACTGTTGCCACTCTGCACCATATTGTAACAAAAGGCAATCAGATCCTAAAACGCAGTCGGGGAAACAGAGACGTGTCTTGGAAAATTGAAAATATTAACGTAGTATAAAAAAAAACAACAAAAAACCTCAAGCTTAAGAATTTAATATGAACCCGATAACCAGAAAGCCTTATTAACGTTTTTAAACTTGTGCGTAGCCACAGCCATGTCTTTCTCTACTATATAAATGTTATTTTAGTCTGTTAGGTGGTTGCTAGGCCATGTGACTGCATGATAATACAGAATATATATATATCATTATCTTACAGTTCGTGGATATAAATGTAATGTTATTGTTGTGAAATGATTTGATACAATGCTCTTATAGGTTTTATAGGCACATACATGCTAAAAATGGGTAATTTGAGCCTATTGGAAGGAGGCTGCTAGGCAACATGATGGCACCCTAGGATCTGATATAGATGAGAACCTTAAAGAGCCTAAGATGTACCTGTGTCAAATTTGGTTGCTCAATGTAGGAGGAATTTGAGGATAAGCAGACAGACAGAAAGTTGGCGCATTACAATAAGATACCAGTGATGGTATTCAGTGTTGTAGTGTTTAAAATTCCACTCATGTCACATGAGTGGATTTTTTTCTAAAAAAAAAAAAAATAAGAGAAAAGTTCTGCATTGACCTCCTGATTACAGAGCAATGATGGTGCTTACATTTAAAGGGGAACATATTTTTAACTCTTTCATTAAAATCTAAATATCAAACAGAAAACGTAATGCTCCTTTATATTGATGCCTTTGCAAACTAATTGTAATATTAACTAAATGTGTGGGGGTTTTTTTGTTTTTTTTAGAACCACAGCCTTTATTGATTTTTTTCTAAAGAAAAATCTCTATTTAATGTGTTTTTCCTGCAATACTTCCTTCCTTCTGTTTATTTCCTATTTTGTTTCACCAGTTGGAACTAAAGAAAAATACGTCAACATCCACTGAATGGATGGCCATGAAATTTTGCACGTGCATTTGTAATATGTGTAAAAGATCTTGAGCCACCTGACATTTCTGTATATTTTGCTTCCTTTGAATTTTATAAAAAATGATAATTTTGTTTGTTATGCTATTTATCACTGACCTATGGACTTAACTCAATAGATGAAACAGTGCTCTGTCTACACATAATGGACAACTTAGCAAAGAACTCTTTTAAATTGTATCTTTAGACACTGTGTCAACAGCACCGTGTTTCAAAACCAAAATGTATTTCCATTTATTTAGTGAAATCCATGAAAAATGCTTAAAGATTAACCAGTCTCACTGGCATAGCATAGTATTTCTGCACCAACAAGTTGATTCCTAAAGAACTATTAGCTGAAAAGTTGGCAACATGCTGGTAAAGTGTGTCTTTAAAAAATATGAGGATGCTGGACAAGTGAAAGACAAAACAAGATGAACAGATGATGATGTCAATCTACTGTTCACCCAAGCCTCATCAGAAATGATCTCAGTGGGAGGGTGGCGGCCAGGAAGCCATTCTGTGAGAAAATGCTGAGGTATACCAAAGTACACAAGAACTTGGCAAAAAATCTTACGAAGTGACAAATCAAAATGTGAAATTTCTGATTCAAATTGTCATCGGTATGCACCAAAGAGGTCATGATAGAGGTATAATAGTGGGTGTCTTGTGGAGGTTCTGCCGTAATTTGGGAATGCATCTCAGCCAGTGGTGTTGGGAATCTTCTAGAAAGTAATGGAAGATTTTGATCCAATACCATCTAGAAAGAATTTACAAAAGAATCTGTTGGCAGCTGCTTTATTTTTTAGCATGACAATGCAGTAAAAGCATGGCTGGATAGAAACACACAATAGAGCACTACCATTCATGGATTGGCCTCCCCAGAGTCCGGACCTCAAAAATATTGAAGCAGTGAGGGATCATCTTAAATGGAACAAAAGACATTCATCATCTAAAGAAGAGCTTTGAATGTTCTTCAATAAGCCTGGACAATTATTCTTGAGGACTACTTAAATAAATGACAAAGAAGCTTTCTTAAGGTTCTATTGAGAAATACTTTTTTCTAGCAAATTATAAAGGAATGAGAGGTGACTCAAGACTTTTGATCTTCTAGTGCTTGTTTCACTACCATTAACAGGTTCTGCTTTTTTCTTTTTTTTAAATTTACATGGCCAAACTAACGACATACCCATTACCCTGTACCTTGTGTTTAAAGCTAATTAGCAAATGCGAGTTAATGCATTAAACAGCCCTGATCGAACCTGTCTCAACTGAATGTTAGATGTGCCATTGTCAGCACACAGCCTGTTGATGTTAACATTTGTCTTTCAAAAGCAACACTGTTTCTAGGTACAGTTTTTCAGATCTCAAGCAAAAGATGAAACGTATTGATTTTTAAGTATTTATCCAAAACAATATTCCTATCTTAATCATAACTAACTGGTTTAGTAGAATACACGTGGGGTATAGAGCAAAGATTTGTTCACCTAACCATCCAGCAAATCCCATTTACATATTTTAGCAAACTCTTTACAACTTAAATTGTTTTTCAACAAATAAATGCAGTTTCTGTAAAGCTTTTAAAACTGTCCTTTGAGACACCTACAAGTGTAGCATACAAGATTAAAGAAATTTGTGAAAGCTGGGGAAGTAGCATAATGATGAAGTACAGCAGATTTTTATCAAATTCATTTTTATTCAGTTTATCAGGTTATCACAGCCACACAGTGCCAGACTGAAAGACACCAGCTATCATCGTCTTGTAACTATTGGCCACTAAACTGCTCTCAAGGACCAGCTGGTGGTTGTAAGCCATGCTGAACACAGTGAAAATGATACAGTGCAATCAATCAGTGTATAAACACCATCTTCTCTCCCTTTATTGATTTCAGAAAGCTGTAGCAGTGTTGGTAAAAATCTCCAGAGGGCCATGGTGCTCATCCTCTTATCCTGGACAATGAGATCAACTCAGTGTGACTGCCTAATCTCCCCCTTGGAGCTTAAACTCTCCACCAGAAATGGCACTTCCCCTTTTCCTTGTTACTCACACATATACACACACAGATGACAAGAATTAGATTAACTTGTCCTTTTCATTATTTGCCCCCGAGTTGGTCCTTCCTACTGTTAAGGCTTGTGAGAAGCATGATTTGAGGCTTTGTGCACTGTGGCCTGAAAGGCAAGGCATCACATTTAAAGAGTGTTCTTGTGTACTTTTGTCTTTTCATCTTGCTTTTCTGATTTTGGCTTACCGCTCCAGCCACTTCGTACATTGCCTCTCTTCTTTTTTTCCCCTGTTTTGAGTCACTTTATCTCTCAGTGGGCCATAACGATGTGAGAACAGAGGGAATCTAGCATGTAATCACAAGTTTCCTCCCATTTCACTTCTCTTTCCTCTTCTGATCTCAGAACTTCAGTAGTTATATTTGGCTGTAATATTTATATATAATCAAATGGAGCATTTAATGCTGAAAAACCTCCTCTAACTTTAGAGTTTACCACAGTACAAACACGGTTTGCCAAAGTTTGCAGCTGGCAATTTACTGCATCACATAACGCTAAAAGTTTGTATAACTGTAATACTGTAGGTGCCTATGAGTGGTCATTAATGTGACTAATGAGTGTGTAATTTGCACAGATGTGTTTTCCAAAGTTGTGATCACGATGCCAAAAATGTGACAGTTCTTGTTTAAACTTAGATTTGAGTTTTTAAAAATTTGCAGTTCTCTTGAATAATATTTTTAACTGTTTATGTTCAGAAATCAGCAATAACTGCAAGCTGTATGCATCACTTTCTGCCTTGTAACTCAACTTGAACAATCTCCAGTTTATATCATTGCCCTGTATATTTACTGGTTTGTGTATATAAGCAGAATTGGTGTTTTCAAAACGTGAAAAGCTTCAGAAATGTCTTTCTGACTTTTGACTTTCTATTAACAGATGGAAATGTGCTACAAAGATGCTAAAGTATAGAATTTTGCTAACATGTTTCTGTCAGAGTCCTGCACCTTCCCTTATACTTTCTGTAGTTTAAAAAGTCAATACACCTTCTGACTTTAGAAAGTTTTAAATTGAAAATGACAATGGTTACTTTTGTGGAGGGTTTTACCTCTCTGCATTTGCCTTGTGTAATACAGGATTTTTAAACAAAGGTCGGGTGGCTAAAAAAAGACAACCAAGTTTGAACTCAATATGGCAAGTACAGGCCGATATGGGCAACAACTACTGCTCAATGTTAGAGCTGTTTGGACCACAGAGAGAAAATAGTCTCAACATATAATAAACATGCCATGTTTTGTTCTTCTCCTTGATGTCATTCAATCAATGGTCTAACAGGCTAATTGGTGAGCTACAATAGGAACCCCAAATCCCCATGTAGCAGAAAGTTACAGTGGGTGGCTGGTTTGATTTTAAATGACAACTTGCATCCTCTGCATATTGAGTTTCAGTTTCTTTCTTTTGGACTAAAGGCATTTTTTTCCCCTCAAACTGTACATTTGATGATAAATGACCCAACTGCTGCAGACCAAATCTTTCTGCAAATAAACCAATCTGAACCTGGAGATAAATAAAGGCCAGAGGCCTGGCCACAAACACAAAAAGGTGGCAGAAGATTTGGACAGCCTCACAATAGGCTATAGTGGCTTATAACCCTAAGTTAATTAAATAGTGAATACACAAGAAAGAAAGAAAAAAAAAAAAAGGATTGCCAGGGCCTCCATCCAGAAAGAAAAAATAAAAAAATCCACAAAGAGACAGGGAACTGATGGTGCTGCAGAGGAGCTTGGTCTGTGGGACCAGAAGATGCTTTTGCTAATGCTAGCCTCTTTTAAACAGGGGCAAAAGATCAATTACTCCATCCTGACAAAGCAGAGAAGGAGAGAAAAAAGGTAAGCAAAAGCTAAAACAGAAAAACACGAGAAGACACCAAAAATGGAGAGAAGAGGAAGTGAACACAAGGGGATGCATAACAATGTCATGTTTCGGCTGTGTGCAGGCAGGAATTGGACCCAAACGCAAACTCATGGGGACAGAACTTGAATTCAAAAGCACAGCTTTATTGCTGGAAAACAGATCACAAACAATACCAAACTAAACTGGGAAAAACTAATTATAATGTGCACCAGGAGACACAGGGAGAATCACACACTGCATGAGGGAGATCACGACACTGACACAGAGAAACACAGGGCTTAAATACACCGGGAAATAACGAGGGGAATGAGACACAGAAGGAGAGCACGGCTGGGGGAAATCAGAACTGACGAGACAAGGAAGCAAAGAAGGATACACTCACATGAGACACAGACCTTCAAAGTAAAACAGGAGTAGCACAGATGCAGGCTTGACTTGGGGAGACAGAGCAACTAAGAAACACAGAGAACCAC
>VUQG01001471.1:2655-14844 GCA_015106755.1 Etia nguti | reverse complement strand
CCTATAAAATTCTGCAAAAACAATACTTAAGAAATGCATATTCATGCAGGAAGGTGCTACAGAAACTGAGAGGATAAGCTTTGCCGTAAATATGATGCGTCTATCACACAGTGGCATTGAGCAAATAACCTACTGCAATAACTGAATGTCCTGTTCATGATATGTGGCATGACATGATAACAGCTTGAGGCTTAGTTACTGTATCTGGCTGAAAGTCATCCAGAAAACATATTTGTTTCTATTCCAAGTGCTGCTGAGAGGAGCTTCAACAGCCCCAAAAATGAGATGCAGACACAAAAGAGGCTGCATTTTAAAAAGCATTACAGCCCTCGGTTTTTCAAACAGAGTGGAAACGCTCTTCATCTCTCGCTTGTACCGTTACCATTCGTTACCAAGCCTGCATGAGTAAACAACAGCTGAAGATGAAACAATGATCTCTGTTGTCTAAGGGTCAATGAATGACATGCTGGCATAGGAACACAGCTTTCTAACTTAAGTAGAGGAACAAGGTGAGTGGAGGAAAACTGGGAGCAGCAGGAATTTTCCATTGCACCGTTTTGGATTTGATGACGAACACAGGTCAAAGGTAAATGACTGTTTAGGACATTTCACTTACAGGGGCGTCCCACCTGCCACCATTAAATCAGAGCACCTTTAAAGAAACTTGCCGTTTGTGCAGTGAGATGAGATCATTGATATACCTCGGACACACAGACAAAACCATAAACTCTCACCTTTGTAGTTTGTTTTTCTTTTTAAAACATGTAATGAGTTTATTAGTAAGCTGTGCAGCAGCTGTTTACTCCTATTACTAATGTTTTTACTAAGGTATGCTTATAAGCTTATATATGGGTGATACTGCATATTATTGATTAGACAAGAGTGTTAACAATCACCTCATTTAATTCTTTAAAAAAGGAAAAAAGTAAAGGAGTTTTTTAAACCTTCTGAAAAAAAAAAAGAAGTATAAAATCTGCACAAACTCACGATGGGATAAGTGAACATGAAGGCGAGCCATCCTCCCAGCAGCAGAGTCACAACAGCCAGAGTCAGACGGTCCTGAGTCACATAGAGAGGCAGCACAGTGGCTGACCTCTGACCCTGTCCTGATGTCTTCCCATCAGCCCCTCCTTGGTTAGCCTTAGCGTCACTATGTCTGCCAGCTAACGTTTGAAACTGAGATACAGCACAAGGCATAGATGAGGATTTTTTTTTTTTTAAATCCAGGTTTTGTTTTTTGTGAAACAACTGTGACTCACATAGCGCTGTTGGTAGTGGGAGGCAGGGGACAACGGGGAGGCAGGGGAGGCAGAAGATCGAGGGGGAATGACCGCCTCACCGGAATGCTGCAGGGTGGTGGGAAAATCTCTCAACATGGTGGTGTGGGCTACTGGAGGGAGCTCATGGTGACCTGAAGCACCAAAAGACACAGATCAAATGCTCCTACACCAGAACTGTTGCCATGAAAAATAAATAAATAAAAATTAAATTAAGTCTGGATGGAATCTTAATGCTCTGCTGCTTAACATGGGAATATAATTTTAAAATACTTAGATAATTATTTAATGTAGAAAGTGTAAATATGCATTAATATATAAAATGATACACTAAATGAATATCTCCATTTTGACATGGGTCTGTATTTGTTTACATTTGTACTAAATTAGTTATTTTCCTCATTAATCATTCCTTACTGACAGTATTGTTTTCGGCTAGATTAATTAGGTCTCCAGCGATCTAACGAGGGGAGGCAGCCATTACGTTTGTGAGCCAAACAATATGCATAAAACTGACCCCATTGCACTCTTTGGATAAAAGCCCACTCATTTGCATACTGAAGCAGTATGCAAATTATTTGAGTAAATGATAGGTGAAGGTAAATAGAGAAGCAAATGAACACAAACTCATATTACATTCTGTGAATCAATTAACGCTTCCTTTTATTATTATTATTAATTTTTTAATTGATTTAAACATCATTTATGGGTTTTCTTTTTTTACACTTCAATAATTCTTGAATAAGAAATACAAACCATCAGCTGCTCTGAGATCTGGAAGTATCATTCATATCTCATCCATATTTATTCACTGTAAGCAGCCATTTGTCTAGTTCTGGACAATAACTTCATTAATACAAATGTTGTCATTTGTCTTGGTTAGTGTCTAAAGAAGAAGATTTTTGACAGGTTAGGATTGAGCAGTTAAAGAAAGCCGTCTGTGTGTTTGAACACGTTTACCTATAAGCAGCCAGTGGTTTTTCTGGCTGCTTGTGCTTCCCGGAGGATAGCGCACATCGGTGGATGGTGTGATCTCACACTCCCCTCTCTCTCTGACCGTCACCTCAGCCGTCAGTGGACCGTCGATCCGTGCCAGGGTCAGTCCCTGAGGCTGCCGTGGCAACAAAGAGCACAGATGAGTCAGGAGTGGACTTTCTCCATTATCACCTCAATCATCAGCTGACTGGATACACCGTTAGTGTTTACAGATGATGATATTAGAGAAAAGTGGGTGCTGATGTTTGGATATTAAAACTGATTATATATTTCAACTCACCACTAATGAGACTCCGTGGTGGACAAGAGAAGTCGAGGCGTACAGGTGGGAGTCCAGCTTTCCCACATAGAGAGTGGGCCTTAAGGAAACAAAAGCTGAGTTATTTTAATTCAGTCATTGTCCAAATATTCATGAACCTAACTGTGCATCAAATGAGAGTCATGACTGTGTAGCTTTTTAAAACATATCGCTCTGTCCCCATGTTTCCTGTCCGTCTCTATCCAATAAAGATGAAATGAAGACTTGAAAATAAGGGTCTCCTCTGGTTTCAGGAGTTAAGATAGACCAGGAACCGATTTCACAGCTTTTTTAGGAGACTTTAGTTGCATCTTTTTTTCCCCTCAGCTCGTCTTTTTGCCTGTAGCAATTGGGCTTGAATACGTGATAATAAAACTGGTGGTATTCTGATGGAGAGAAACACTCAGCAGGTCTTGGTATCTGTGCTGCATGTTAACTCCAGTTATGAGGAGTCCCTGTCATCTGTCATCATCTGCATTTGAAGCACATGCTTTGTATTTTCTCAGAGTCCTGGTTAGGTCATCATGAATAACAATCGATAAGGAACTCAGAGAGACTGAACAAAACAATCTTCTATTCTTCAGTGAACACAATTCTTCTTACACAAGCTGAGTCTGTGCAGTGGCTTGCTCCTTCACAAACTGATAGCTCCACTTCAAAGTGGAGTGTGCATCTGCCTGGTCGCCAGCAGACGAGAATGTGAGAAAACGCAGTGTTTCCATTGCAAGGGACAGGTGGGGGGCGTGTCTCAGTGAGTCTCCAGAGTACAGGTAGACGCCGATCACTGGCGACCCATAGTTCTGACTCCAAAGGACGTCACCTGGAAAACAAGAACAACAACACAGGACTTAAAACCCTCAATATGACTATTAAGGAACACATCAATCATTTGAGATGTTAAAATATTCACAAAGGGATAAAACCACACACCTCCCCCTACCTGACTCTCTGTCAACTGTCACAACAAGACCATCACCACTGGAAACAAGATGGGCCATTTCTATAAGGAAACCAGAGGCAACAGGTTAGCGTTGGAAGTGTCTCAGACCTTTTTAACCAGCTGTTTACATGTAAAAAAAACCAAACTTGAATCTGTATGAAAATACACACTGATGGATAATCATGAGTTACATGTGTGCAATGTCACAATAATCTTGCCAAAACAACTGTATTTACACTCAGCAACTGATTGTGCATGCAGGGACGTACTGTAGTCCTGCTTCTCGTCGTAAGGCGGAGCAGAGTAATCGTTGTACGTGGCGTTCCATCGCAGCTCTTGTGTCTTCGTATCAAACATGGTAACAACATATTCTGGGAAAAACAAACAGCGACGCCCATCAACATCAATCTTCAACCCTCAGCCACGTGAGCGCGTGCAGCCACCTGTGCAGACGTACCTGTGCGTCCAATGTAGAGCAGGGGACTGTTGGGACAGATGGAGTCGGAGGTGGAGGTTGTTAAACTGGTTTGCTTTTCACCGGTTTCAGGATCCACCACAAACCACACATCCTGCTTTTTACCTGCAAAGATTATTAACAAACAGCAGCGATGTAGGTCAGCGTCTCCTTTTATGACAGTTGTCTGTTTCACACATGGTAATAAAAAAAATGTGTTAATCTGACCTGTATAGAGTATCCCATCAGAGCTCCTGCAGGGAGCTGCCTGCACCAGCTCAGGGATGGTAAAAGGCAGTTTCTGCAGATATATCAATACAATAAATCAAAAAGTTCTTTTTTTTTTTTTTTTTTTAAATTAAAAAAAAAAAAAAAAAAAATCAAATTAAATTGTTGTCATGCGATCTCAAATATTAAGTGAAATGTTTCCAATTTACCTTTTCAAGACTTGAAAAGATAGACGAGGGGGATATAGTGGGGGGAATGGGTGTATAATTACACAACACTGTTTATAAAACACGAAGATGTCTGTGGTGTTTAATACTTTGGGCTTCAGCTTCCATGTGGTTGCTTTGCTATTTTTTATAGTCTGTCATGGTGCACATAATAAAGAGAAGGACACATGGCAGGCTTGGGAGATTGTGGCTCATTCAGCACAGTGTGCAGTGATTGCATGCTGACTATAAACAAGGCCAGGCCGGACAGATCAGCTCCACTCTGTTCTTCCATCAGCCTCCAGAAACAAATCGGTTTGATTTGATTTGTCAGTGAGAGATAGAGACGACTCTGAACAATATGTGACAGAGTTACCTTGACAAAGCAGCGCAGCGAATGCCTTTCTCCCTCTCTTTACCTGCACAAGCGCAATTCTAACAAAGAAGAAAAAAAATCCAATTTGCCATGCGGATCCACAGCTGTCACGGTGGGGGAATTAAACATTACCCATAACTCACTGGGGTGCTGAGCAGGTCAGCGGATGGCGGGGATTGTAACATCACTCTGGGGTGCAATAACAAAGGATTTTAACCTCTGACTCCTTTGCTATGGCTGCTAGTAGAACATCCTCATGAACAACAAGAGCTTTTGCTTTGCTGGTTAATCTCTGGTGGAATTGACTCAACTTACCGGTCCGGCACACACCTTGGCGCTCGCTGCACAAAATTCTCTGCAACACAAACAGGAAGACGTGCGCAAATGTCAGCATAAACACAACAATTTTTTCCACCCTGCTGGGTCCTGGAGCCGTTCCTGTGATGCTCCATAGGGGGTTGGAAGGATACTGTAGGTGCTAATGTCCCAGTGTCATCACCCACGCAGGATTCCTAGCCTCCTTGCCTGGCTGGCCCGCCACCACCAGCGCCTCAATTACCTGACTGACGTTTCATTAGCGCCTGCAGCTGATCCCGTGGCTGAGAGGCAGTGGGGCGCAGAAGAGCACGGAGCGAGTGAGAGAGGCGGAGGGGAAAAGGAGGCTTCAATGCGTTATATTCTCATGCGCTGTCAGTGTCACAGCTTTGAGTACAGCCACACAGCCACTCATTACATTGCAGTCATTTAGTACATGTTCTTATTGAGATGGACCGTGTATACTGAAATAGAGCTGGCGGGTTTTATCTGGTGACACCAGTTCTGAGCTGACATCCGTAAACCTGCCGTGGATTGTTGGAGCAACTGAGAAGCGTGCGAGCCTGTAGGTGTGTGTGTGCGCACGCGCATGTGATACAGGGTATCAGCAGCAGCTCAAGGTGTCTATGAGACAAATCAATCCGGTGCAGTGTACTGATCAGAAGTTTATCTCTTCTCGTGTTGCTCTGTGCGTATGGATACGCAATACATATGTGTGGTGGCACATCCTGTGCAGATACCTCCGTTTGTGTGTGATGTGTGTGGCCTTTCCATCCTTGGGGTTAGTGCAGGCCATGTCAGAGATGATCCAGGGCGGAGCTGAGGGGGCTTAGTGAGACCCCCGGCCTGAGCCTCTCCACACAGCCCACGCTTGGCTAGGCTCTCCTTCCCATTTGTCATCCTGTGCCAGTAAGACCCCCGGAGAGATTAGGGCAGAGCAGAGAGACTGGAGGAGTAGCAGGAATAAGAGGATCAGTTAAGCTATAAACACAGACAAGTTTGTGTCTCTCACCCACTCTGGCACAGTGACAGTTTGTAATGGCTGTCAAAAGTTCGCTCTGTGCCGTACATCTTCCTTTAAAGGACACTGCAGCGCCCGAGTGTCCCGCACCTAGTGTGGGCAAACACTACAGGTACAGGAAGTTCTCTCAGAGAGAACAAAAGCGGGCTCAAGCCTGACATTAAACAGAGGCGCTAACTGCATCGACCCGCATTGACCCGAGCTAATGAACCGTTGCCGTGTGCAGGAAAGGAAATGCTGCGGTTTGCCTATAATTAAAATTCTGTGGCACAAAGACCATTAGTCAAATCCAGAGAGCTCCTTCATTTCCATATTTTTGAATATTCTACTTAATTATGCAAAGGGATCGCGGGGAGGTAGATGAGAAGTTTTAAGAAAGCCTCATAAAGTCCTTATTAAGAGCAGAGGGGATTAATGACAGTTAATATGAGGGCAATCAAACATTTAATGCAAAGGCCCTCCTGCAGGCAAACAGTATTTAAATGAGTCAATTAGACATTCATTATCTACAAGCCTATAAGTGGAGTCAGATCTGCATAAATGTTGGTGCACAGAATCACTCCTCTCTAAAAAGGAACTAATGAAATATTAAAAAAGTTAACAAGTTAGACATGGAAAATGTACAAATATTGATTGCTAGAGGGCTGGTTACATGTTGTCATCAAATCAGGGGAGAATGCGCGATATGTATTGGAGATTGTCTCATAAATCATAATTATTGAGTTAGCATGATCTCTCCTCCCAATTAGCCATGTAGCATTGTTGAAGCAGGGTGGGAGAGAGGAAAGTGGGAAGTTCACTCTAAAATCCCATCAAATCCTGTAAATTAATATGTCCAGGTTTAGCCTAAGTGCCCCGTTCTCATGCTAACAAACGGCCTTAAAACAAGTATATACAATAAACATACATATTCTGCAGAGGATGACTTGAATAATGTGCCAAACTATGCAGATATATCACTGTCAGGACTTCCTGCCTCCTCCTCCTGCTCCTCCATTCCTTCTTTCTTTCCTTCTCTCCATGTCTGCCTCCGCTCTTGTCAGTTGCCCCAGCACACAATTACTGTGTGTGATTGCTATCAGGCGGGACGGTCGGGGAGGCTCCCAAATTAGGGCCTAAATAGGATTTCCTACATGGCGAAGGGCACAGGCCTGGACATGGTAATGAAAGCCTATACATCACAATCAGGCCGACAATCCTATTCATACTGCAACACATTACTCTCACTCCTCATAATTATAGAGGGGTGACAGACGGGCCTGTGAGGCACGGTAGAGGAGGAGGCGGAGGGAGGGGTTTGCCAGCAAGGTGGCTAAGCAAGTGTCAGAGTTTGTGAGTGGCTTCTTCTCTGCACTCCTGTGATCTCCTGATACTTTGAGTGACCAGATTAGGTGGATGAGTCCACCGGGTTTGATTCTGCATAGTTCCAGTATCTGACCCTTATATAGATCCGTGTAATTACACACACACAAAAAGGGGGTCCTAAATTGGGCATTTTCCCCTTGTGGAAAGGTTGTTCCACGAAGACACACTGACCACATCTTCCATCAGGCTGACTGACACGGGCACAAACACACTCCCTCGCTCCGAGGGATGTGATGAGATGTGAGGAGGACAGCTTTGCGATCAATACCATGAGCAGGAATCAGCGATGGGGAGAATAAGACAATGGCCTATCAGATTGAGGTTGACTTCTCCTTGTATGTTCGGCAGGCCTGTGACAATAGATTGGCCCAGAAATCCGATGGCACTCGCCGAAAGAGAAAAAAAATGAGGAGACAGATGAAAAGAAAGATTGCTAATGCTCTCCAAGCAGGCATTTTAATCTGTGACAGAGGAGGGATTTGGTGAAAGCCATTATCACACAGCAGCCCTCCCCCTCCCCTTGCCCCTTTCTTTTCTGATAAGGCAGCCTTATCAGACTGCTTTGGGGGAGACCGCGTACTTGTGTGTGTGTATGCATCCACACCTTTGCATGTGTTTGTGCTGCAAAATGGGATATTCCAAATGCAATTCATTGGATTCAAGAAAGCCCTGCTTTATCGATGTAAATCACCTTAAGAACTCAGTCAAACGGTCAGCATTGCAAAGTGGATTCAGATCACAATAACCCAGTTCACTAAAGGCAGAAACATGCAATGCAGAGAGGCAAATAAGGTGCATTGTTGCATGTGTTCATTGCTGGGGCCTGAGGGAAGAAGCCAGCTCAATTTTGTTTGCATGGGGGTTTGGTCCTGTTTTTTGCATGCACGCATCTCTGTTCTTATAACTGCAAAGATTAGGTGAGGAAGGTGTCTTCATGAAAGGGACACTAGCTGCTGTACATGGTTCAGCTAAGGCCCTCCAAACTATAAAAGCTGCCTGTCACACACCCATGCCCTGCTTGGATTGTTAATATTGCATTGTTTTGGGAATTTAAAGAATATATGCTTGGGTGCAACCTTTAGGAGGACTCTCTCCTTGTCACATCTATCTGGACAAAGTGATAAGTGTGTGCGTGCATGCATGAGTGCTTGCATGCATACATTTCCGTGTTTGTGTGCGTGTTGCACAGCAGTCTTTACGCAGCTTGTGTCACTCCTTTGTGTCTCCTCAACGCAGTGTCCCTTCTGTGATCAGGACAATCCATCAGGCCCTGCTGCTCATTAATCACCAGACACACACACGCACGCACGCACGCACGCACGCACGCACGCACACACACCTTTGGGATCAGGGCAGGCAGTGAAGAACAGTAGGAGCACTAACACCTGCACCACAGAGAGCAAGTAAGCACAACATGAAATGACCTCAGAAAACCTCCAGAGACAGCATCTGCACCTGGAGGATCTTTTTTCCTGTTCTGATGGCAACTTTTCATCTTTTTATTTCCATGTGTGATTAAAATTAAACTGCATTGCATTTACATATTTTTCCATCACAGTGAGTACTATATACTTTTATAAAAACCAGACACACATCTAAAGCATAACTTAGTTTAGTGTGTAATATTACACACCCATGCCATGCTTGGATTGTTAGCATTGCATGGGTTTGAATCGAGTCTGGGGGCTTTCTGTGTGGAGTTTGCACTCCAGATTCTTCCCACAGTCCACAGACATGCGTGGGGTTACCATATCTGGTGATTCTAAATTGACCTGAGGTGTGAATGTGAGGATGAATGGTTTTCTGTCTCTGTGTTTTAGCCCTGCGACAGTCTGGCATACTGTCCAGGGTGTACTGAGCCACTCGCCCTGTGACCCTGAGCTGAATGGATGGATTTTAGCTCTCGCATTATTGGTGCTTGACATACACAAGGGGTGTCAAGTCAGCGTCTGCACCTTTTATTTTGATTGTTTGGTCTTTACTCAAGAACTATTTTCACACATAAACTCCAGACAGTGTTTAGAGAATTTGGTCATAACACAGTCTGACGTGAGGCTTTCTCAGATGTTTTTCCTACCAGGACAAAAAAAGCATTTCCTGAGCCGTTCAACCTTTTATTGACCCAACCATCTACCCCAACCTCCTTCTTAGATGAACCCAGTGGTTCTAGAATTACATCAGCCCGTCCCTCCCGTGCTCCCACAGAAAACAAGTCACAATTTTTAAAGCTTTGAAATTTTGGCAGTCATGCTCTCCGTACATTTCTTCTGGAGAAACTTCAGTATGAGTCGGTCACCACTAGACCCAAAGCCTTCTTTGCCTCTGCAGTTTGCCTCACATCTCCCCACACGGCCTTTTACTATGGATCATCAGATCAGATCTGAGCAACCCTCCATAGAACCAGCCTACTGGCTAATTCACTATTGATCCTGGCCCATAGAGCAATTTCCACTCGTGTTTGGTTTGGGACTACAGTTTCGGTCATGCTCCGTCTCTCCCTTAGGGGCCAGGGAGGAGCCCCTGCCACTCTCTTATCAGACAGAAAGCACACACACAAAGACTGCGTGGGATGGAGAGAGATGCGGAGTGTGAGGTAAAAGGGGAGCGTTGCTTGCTTGTAGAGAAAGAGAGGCAGGTCATTAGTGGATGGTGAAGAGTTTGAGAGAAGGCAGCTCCGCTCTGGCTTTGTGTGAGGTTGCAGTGTGTTGTGTATTCACACGACTCTGTGGCTACCACAGATTCCTTCAGTCCAAATCCTTGTGCTTGTGTTAAGATTCACTACCACAGAAACAGAGGGGGGGGGGAAAAATCTCTACTTCAGTCTTCCATGCAAAGCACAGGCTATTTATTTCAGAAGGTCATCAGCATTGGCTCTGAGCTGGTGACGAGGTGATATGACTGGGGAGATTCATTAGGATTGTGACACTAAGCAAATGTGTGTTGAACCGGGCCACTGACAGACAGACACACTCCCCTCATGCTGCGAGCCAATCTCCTGCACGTACACAACGGGGGGTGTGGGGGGGATGCTCCAGAGATCAAATGCCTCACGTTCCTCTTATACCTTCCTCTATCTACTCACCTCTCACTCTCTATTGCTGCTGTCTCTACATCTCTTCTAACCTTCCCCGCCACCCCCAAATACACCTTCTCTCCTCTTTATCTACCCACCTCTCACTCTCCATCCGTGTGTCCTTTCCCTCCCACTTTTCCTATACCTGTCCCTCAAGCCTCCCCCCTCTGGTTCCCCTCTGTCTCTCTTTTTCTTTCTCCCAGTAACAGCATTCCCCGGACTAATTGCAATTCTGTCAGAAGGTAAATGCTTTGTGACCAATCGCTGACAGTCACGCCAGCCAGCAGCCAGGGCTGCCACTGACAGTCATTGTGGGGCAGACAGGAAAGCCTCGGCAGCGTTGGCAGTAAGTTAGAAAGCGGTGTATATGGATGTGGCCTCTCAGCTGAATAGTGAGACTCCAGCTGTCTGCTATTGTGTGACACTCCCATTACCCCACCACAGAAAAAGGTAGACAGCCACAGAACAGCTGGATAATGCACTGTCTGACTGACGATACACTCTACCTCTCACACACTCACTCTCACCTCGTCTCCAGGCCTATGACAACGTCGACTTGATACTGTCAGGTCTGTAGCCAGCCGGTGTGATATGTCAGCGCTCGCACTGCTGGCTGTTGACGTTCAATATTAGAGCAAACGCAAAGGTGGCTGGGTCAGGAGAGAGTGGGAACTGATGATGAATGATGGATTAGAGGAGATGCAGGGGGAAAACAGGTGTATTTTAACGCTGAATTGCAGCACCGGTTGCGCCCACATCTTCCCAGTTACAACCAATGAAAACACAAAATGTTATTTTTCTATGAAACCGTGCACGACACGTTCTCAGTGAGGAGAAATTTGAATGTGGGATTAGCCTTACCAACAGCTCAGCTAATTAAAGCAGGCTGTTGACACTTGTCAACATGACCCTTTGCACGATGGTCCCCTGGGGGTCCTGTTAGCATGCTAATGCTAATCCCCAGTGACGGGGGACAGGGCAGGGCTGTCCCCTGCAGCCTCTGCTGTTGTGACCACAGGATGTGTCAGGACAGGCACGATGATGTGCTAACATGGAGACGTCCCCATGTGCATGTCACACATCTGTAATTAGAAAAGAGGCAGTGGGAGAGCTGGAGGGGACAGTTGTTGTGGGACCACTTGATCTCTGGTCTTGACACAGCTCAGAAAAGAGCAATCTGTGCCTAAAACTGACTCCTAAAAGAGCAACAAGCTTTAATGAGACAGTTTGCTTGAAGTAAGCCCAAGAAAAGTGGAAAAGAAAAGCACAGGGCTACAGAAATGAATCCCACAGCCATGGTAAGGTTATGAGTGAGATTTCCTACACCTGTCTGTCTATCTCACTCTCTCTTCTCCTTTCCAAGGGAAGGTCAAGGACACATGCATATTCATGGAGGAGCCTGGCACAGGATCGATGGCTTTTAATTGTTTTCTCTTGGTTGGTGGAGGGACGTGCCAGTGTCTATTGATCTGTTTGAGCAGAGGCCACTCACAGAGCACGACTGAGAGACCTTTTCCTGACTGAACGCACAATACACTGTGTGTGTGTGTGTGTGTGTGTGTGTGTGTGAGCGGCGGGGATGAGGACGGTGTGGTGATTACGATTTTCACACACACACAAAACCACAGGCTGTGTGAAAG
>VUQG01001468.1:1590-20936 GCA_015106755.1 Etia nguti | reverse complement strand
CAGCGTTAAAAAACCAGAAAATCCAGAGGCCGGAGATGACAACATGCCAGAAGAAAAACCAAAAAAGAAAAAGAAGCGCAACTGGTTTTGGAGACTATTCACTTAACTGACTTCAACCCCGTCTCCTATAAAATCACAGTAATATACAACTAAATATTAACAGTTACTTCCAGTGCCTAAACATCAATTTTAAAGCATATTTGCTTTAATATTTAGTTGTGTATAAATTTATCATCAGCTCCACCACCCCCCCACCGGTCGAGGCAGATGGCCGCCCCTCCCTGAGCCTGGTTCTGTCAGAGGTTTCTCTCTTTTTAAAGGTAGTTTTTCCTCTCCACTGTCGCCAAGTGCTTGCTCATAGCGGATTGTTGGGTTTTTCTTTAATTCAGTTCAATTCAGTTCATTTGTATGTAAATACTGTTGAATTGAATTGAACTGAATTAAAGAAGATTTTTAGGAGACGGACTAAGTCAGTGAGTGAACCAGGGTATTATAACATCTTACCCATAAAAAAATTACGATCGACCAATCAAATAAACAAATGGATTTACCAAAACATCTGAAGTGTGAACATTTAATTTTGTCTCATTTAAAACATATTAAAATGTACAATTATAACAACCTAACAGCAGAAATAAAAATGTTTACATCCTGGTTGAAAACATTGTTCTGTGAATGATATCCACTGTATCTGTGCTGTTGATGCCTTTTGAAAAAAAAAAGTCTAAAGTATTGTATTTCAGTACAGCTCCAGGTTTTGTACAGAGTACTTTCCATTTGGTGTAACTTTACTCTGCTATCTCATCATTGACATGGAAGAGGTAAAGCACCTAGCTGTATGGTGCGCTGACAATAACCTGCTCCTGAATACCAGCAAAACCAAAGAGCTCATTGTGGACTTCAGGAGAGAGGAGAGAGACACCCATGTGCCATCTACATAAATGGCACAGCTGTTGAACGGGTCTCCAGCTTCAAGTTCTTGGGGACCCACATCTCTGAGAATCTGTGCTGGTCAACTAACACCTCCAGCCTGGTCAACAAGGCCCATCAGCACCTCTTTTTCTTGAGGACACTGAAGAAGAATCACCTGTCTACTGACATTCTGAGTAACTTCCACCGCTGTGCAGTAGAGAGCATCCTGACCAACTGTGTCACAGTATGGTATGGAAATTTTAACAACCATATAATGATTGCATTAAGTTTAGGTGTTTTGTTGTTTGTTTGTTTTTTTTAAACACACATCTCTTTAGGTATAAGCCGAAGGTGGTAATACCACACATTCATTCATTTTAGTAGATGGTGTTTTTAAATGATTGCTTTTATTAATAAGTGCTACATACGCTAGTCTAATTTGGTTGTATGAGATGTACATTGACTATCGATGTTGTAAGCTATAACGGTTGCACAGGCATTAAAAATCAAATCAGTTTCTAAATATTTAGTTGTTTATTCTCTTTCTTCTTGGTTTTTAGTTTTTCTGTGATTTTTTTTTAGTTTATAGAATAGTCATTTGTCTGCTGAAAGCGATTTCTTTGAGGCTCTGGACCAGCACTCACCACAATATATCAAACTCTTGCAAGTCTAGAAAAGTAGCTGTTGGACAGAAAGACGTTGACTGAGTGGTAAGTATTTTGTTTTTCCAATATATTAGTAATCTTTAGTGTCATTTATATTAATCCTGCCAAAGTTTAATTCTACTTTAGACAAACCTGTTTTACTTTTCGTTTGATTTGCACTTTTGCTTGGGGAAATTGTTTCTTTACTGATCTTTTCCTGTCTTCTAATCATCTGAAAGGTATATAGACACATGTAAGTAAAATAATATAACAAATTCATTTTACATAGAGAGAAGGCATCCAGAATGAAAAGCTAATAGTTATGTTTGCATAGCTCTTTTTTAAAATATGCTTTCACGGCATTATTTTTTGTCGGACGGCGGTCAGGGCTATCAATGGCTGATGAGTGGGACATGGAATGTCAACTCTCAGGCCACTGGGGAGGGAGCCTGAGTTAGTGTCTTGGGTGGAGAGACACTGACCTCAATAAACAGCTTGGGGATCTGCGGCTGTATGGTCTGGACACTCGGGTGAGGAGAGGAGCTGAGCTGGGGACACCTGACAGAGGTCCCGGTTCAGCAGATCTTAAACTCCCAGTTTGACAGCATTCCGAGGGAGGACGGGGTCACTGAGTCAGAATAGACAATGTTCTGCACCTCCATAACTGTGGCTGTTGCAAGGAGCTGCATCTGCTGTAAGGAGGTTGGCACCTGTTGTGGTGGTAATCCCAGAAGAGAGCCATCAAGCGGAAGGAGGAGTCTTATTGGACTGATGGCCTCCAGCTCGCAATGGAGCAGTTCACAGCTGAGTGTGAGGCAGCGGAAATGAGAATCAGCACCTCCAAATCTGTGGCCATGGTCTTCAAAAAGGGTCCTGGAAAAGGATGGAGTGCCCACTCTCGGTCATGGATGAGTTGCTGCCCCAAGTGGAGGACTTTAGGTATCTCAGGGTCTTGTTCACGAGTAAGTTGAGAGGGGAGCGAGAGATTGACAGATGGATTCATGTGGATCCTGTACCAGTCGTAGTAAAGAGAGAACTGAGTGTAAAAGCAAAGATCTCAGTTTTACTGTTTGAGCTATGTCCCTACCTTCACCTGTGGTTATAAGCTTTGGGTAGTGATTGAAAGAACGAGATCATGGATGCAAGAGGCAGAAATGAACTTCCCCTGAAGGGTGGCTGGCCTCTCCCTTAGAGAGAGGGTGAGAAGTTCAGTCGTTCAAAGAGGCTCAGAGTAAAGCTGCTACTCCCCCACATTAAAAAAGAGCCAGTTGAGGTGGGTCGGGCATGTCCCACAAGGAGGAGGCCCTGGAGCAGACCCAGGACACCCTGTAGTTCCCCTGGATAAGCAGGAGGAGGTGGCTGGGCTGAGGGAGGTCAGGGGTTCTCTGCTTGGGCTCCTGCCCCTGCAACCCGGCCACGTTTAAGTGAAAGAAAATGGATAGATGGATAGATTGATGGCATAATTGTTTATACCACATTTACAGTATTTTTTGGTAACAGTGTAATAATCTAGCTTGATTGTCAATCTTTTCTGTTCTGCAAGTGCAGAAAAAATGCTTTAAGAAGAGCAAATATAACTTTGTGTTTTAAAGAATATGATTGTTTCCTTGCAGGACACCAGGAGAGATGAGCCCTCCGTCACAGATGGTGTGGTCTCCTGCAGGTTGCATCTCCAACCCACATCCACTGCCACTGTACTTAAAAGAAGTTGGGACAACGTTAAGGACTTTCTTCAGGCAATTGCATTTGGATCACCTAAATCATGCCTGGACTGACAAATAAATCATCCTTATAGATATTACAACATACCAAGCTTCTGTGGTTGAATGCAAAACAAATGTGTTGTTTGAGCTAGAGACTGCACTTGTGGATGAACAATAGAAACATTATTTATTATATCAGTAATGTAACTACAATACAAAGTTATGAGAAGCTTAAACTTAGTTTCAGAATAATTAAATCTGAGACTTTGTTTTATTGTAAGGGTATTAAAATTTTAAATTGTGTAACAAATCAATATAAAATATTAATTTGACAATATTAAAACAGCATTACAAGAGGTTTTTCAATTATTATTTTTAATTATACTTACAAAAACTCCAACTTCAGAATGTGAATATGAGAAGAGCTTTTTCTGGTCATCACTCTGACTCTAAGGTTACACATTTGGATCACCAGTTGTCAACATCTGTATTGTTTCTTTCTGCTGGAGCAACGGAGTAGATTCCTTCACTGAAACATAATATCTCCTCAGCCACATCAGGGAGCTGTAAACAGGACTCGAGTGCAAAACCACCATTAGACATTCCATATGCTTGCCCTGAATCATCTCTCATCTGTTAAATAAATGTGGCATATTTATCTTTTAAAACCTCCATAGGTTACAGAGGACACCACAGTGCTATTCTCCCGAAAATTGAAAGCCTGCAAGAAAACTATGTTGTGCACAGTCCATTGTGTCCACTCAGTTGAGCTAGTGGACATAACTGTCTCGCAGTGTTTGTTTCAAGCAGCGCCATCTGCAGATCTGTTACACCCACTGATGACAGAGGTGCCTGATGGCCTGTGGGCTTCATCCAATCCAAAACATGTGGCAACAATCTCTCAATGTTTCATCTACAACATCCACATCAAATTTTACTTACATATTGTCTTTATATTGATTAAGTGTTTGTTGTACTAGAAGCTTAAGCTCAGGGATGATAAACATAATGTGATTTAGTTGCGTTCAATTTGCATGTAAACAAAATTAAAAATAGTAAGTTACCACAAATTAGAGTAAACAAGGCATCAATTCACTGATCCAGCAATGACGTTTAATGTCATTCAGACCGGAGAACTGTAGTCTGATTGCATTACCAGAAAGTACCATTTCAAACATTGAGGACAGCTACAGTACTAGTACCTTGGAATCTTACAGGCAAATGGCAACCATGAAGAGGCCGCTTGGCAAGCTGCAACCACCAAACACCTGCAGACAATAAGGCGAGTTCTGAGGAGTCAGCCAAATGGGGTGGACAAGAACCACGGTAACATCTACACCCTGCTGTTCGTCAGATACTCTGCTGGGACAATAAGTTGGCCAAAGGAAGCAATAGAATCCACTGACATCAACACAAGAAAGCTCCTTATCATGCGTGTCGTGAGTGTTTCAAAGAAATAAACAGCCAAGTTTATAAGGGTACAGGCTGACTGAGATTACCTGAAAAAACAACAAAGCAGTTTGGTCAATATTCATATATTTTATTACCATACCATTATACTTCAGGATTAAGCCAAATACAAAAAAATAAAAATACAAAATAATTTGTTCCTCCTGTCCGTGTTGTGCAGGTAGCAGCAGGGCTTCTGTTCCTTTATCTTTCATGTAGGTGGTTCATTCAAATACGTCTTTCATGTCAGTTCTAATATTTCATATTGATATCATATTTTATGAACAGACACGAGGCTAAATATTGCGTTTAAAGTCAGTATAAATAACTCAGAAAGGCATTACATTACTATGGAAGGAAGAAAAGGTACAAATGTGGGTCCCACACATAAGGCAGAACTGGTCCAACATCACCACCATCTCAGCTGCACCTGAGAATACTGCTGATGGTCTGGTGGCATTTCAGGGTCCCTTTTATCACACAGCTTAAGGGAAAAATTCAGTGACTTGAGTGTCTTTGTAAGTGTGTGTCTGAAGTGAATGTGACGAACAAGTGAAGAAGAAAAAGGAAGGAAACACTCCAGATTTACCTCAACAAATCCAGAGGTAGATTAACCCACAGTGTAGGGGGAAGGGTAAACTTACATGACACTGTAACAATCAGTTTACATTTCCCCAGTACAACTCCACCTTTTCATTGGTTCATATGTTAGAAGTAAACCTGATAAACCACAACAGGATCAGTGCTAAGGTCACATGATGCTACATATAACACCTTTAAACAGGCTTTAGTAGGTCAGTTGTTTCCTGGGTTAGCTTTTCACATATTTAATACTTTTGTACTCATTTTAAAGTAAATGTGGAAGTCACTGTGGTCAAACTGAATAATTCCGCTTTAAAAGAGAGCACACCAACACAGACATTGCAGTTTTCAGTCAGACACACAGCTCAGTCATCTCAGTGCTCTATTCAAACACTCTTCACAGTCTCCATTTGTGATTTTCTTGTTGTTTTAGTTGTTCAGTAGTAATTTTGCCAGAGACTGGAGGACCTCCCTCTTCTCATACAGATACATCTGGGTCTCCCACAGCATGTCGACCAGGGCTGCGTCACTCACCTCATCGAGCATCACCTCCTGAGATAGTTGGGGACTCAATCTGCACACAATGCAATGAGCACAGTGATTAATAAACAAAATAATGATAACTAATTGTGCAAAGAGACATACTAAAGATAGTAAAGACAAAAAAAGAAAAAGAAACAAACACCCCCAAAAACAAAAAAATCAGATTGTCTTAAATAGTAAATTCCATACGATTTTTTCATATGAATTTTCTCTATTTTCTGTATTATTGTAGGGTCTTTACCTTACAATATAAAGTGCCTTGAGATAACTGTTGTTGCGAGTTAGCACCATTTAAATAATCAATCAATCTTAGAGGAACTCCTTTTAAAACACTACAGAGGAAGCGTCTGAGAATAAGAGATAACTACAAGCACTGTAAGATAAAAGGAGGAGAGCAAGTTGGTACAAATACAGAGAGCCTGAGAAAAGAGGATGCATTAAAAGAGAACCAAAACTAACACGTTTGGTGTTTCTGACCTGTGGTAAATGGTGTCGATCATTTCACACCACGCTCTGGCCCTGTCAACTGCACAGCCATCAGAGTCTGTACACTGTGCAGTAAGAGAGACATTTTTTTTAATAATGAGCAAGACAAACATGCTTCTACAAATGCTTTTGTTGTTAGAACACCAGTACGTGCACAAATGTCGAATGGAATAACCACAAATAACAAATTAAATAAAAAATAAAAAATCAGGGTACATTACAACAATGGCCAGAGTTAACCACTCACAGACATAAACGGGGAAAAAGATGTACTCACACAGTCCACCAGCATTTTGCCCAGCTCTTTTGCACCTACAAAGGTCTTGGCCAGCTCCAGCGGGTTGGAGGGCCGAAACACATCCACAGAGCTCACCACCACCTGAGGAGGTTTACCTGGAGACACACAGGAGCGCATGCACAAAATCATAGAGGGGAGGGGGACTTCAATCAGAGACACTGAACTCAAGCTAATTATTCACAATGTGAATTCCTGTGTAGCACTGTAGAATGACCAAAATAAAAAAGTTTCATCTACACTGCTCCTCTGCTCCTTGTGGATGAATACGTGCAAATTACAGTTTTGTTTTTTGGTAACTGTTAAGTTATCAGATAGCATCTAAATATACATTAAATGTCAAGAAAATTGATATATACACCTATTGGCACCTTATTAGGTACACCTGTTCAACTGCTAACATGTTAACACAAATATCTAAATCATGATCAAGATGAACTGCTGACAATCAAACTGAGCATCAGAATGAGATGAAGAAACTTTATTTAAGTGACACAGATGTTGGTGCCAGACAGGCTTGTCTGAGTATTTCAGAAGCTGTTGATCTCCTGGTATTTTCCCAAACAACCGTCTCTAAGGTTTACAGAGAATGTCAAACTAAGTATCAACTAAGGTAACTAAGAGCATCTCTGAACATAAAACGTGTCAAGCACATGGGCTAAAGCAGCAGAAGTCCAAACAAGGCATAAAAAACACAAACGTTTCTGCTGCTACTGGTCATGCAGTGGTGTCAAGGATACTTTCCTGGCACACTTGGGCCCCTTAGTGCTAAATGCTATAATTTAAACACCATAGTTACCCGACTATTGTTGCTGATCGTGTCTATATTGTATGTCTATGTGGTCCTTTATGACCGCAGTGTACCCATCTTTTGAAGGCTGTGTCCAGCAGGATAATGTGCCATGTCTGGTTGCTTGAACATGACATCATGGATGTGCATTCAACCAATCTGCAGAAACTCTGTGATATCACGTCAATTTTGACCCAAATCTCTGAGGAATTGTTTCAGCACCTTGTTGAATTTGTGCCACACAGAATTAGGGCAGGTCTAAAGGCAAAACAGAGTCCAACACAGTACTAGCAATATGTACCTAATAAAGTGGCCAGTGTGAGTATATATCAGTTTTCTTTGCATTTAATGTATATTAAAGACACAGAAGAAGAGATATCATTCACATAATTTAACATTTTGACACACAATTACTTGGCTCACCTGTTCCAAGGGAGACCACTATACCCAGCTTCTTTATGTCCTTCTCACGGCCCTAAGAGAGACATGTGCAGAGAAGAAGTCATGTAGAAGAAGTCCAATGTGGCTTAACTTTCATTAAGTGCATAAAGGAAGGAAAGTGAATAGAGGTCCAGTTGCCTACTTCTGCTTTTAAGGCCTTATTGTACTGATGGACTTCTGTCATGGCATCTAGTGTTGGGTTATTGGCCAGCAGCCCTCCATCCAGAAAGCGCCCCATTGGTCGGAAGTAGGTGGGAGCAGCGCCGCTAGAGCGGGCAGCTCGCCATACAAGTTGTTCTGATATGAACACAATGATATAAGTAAGAAAGAATGCATAGTAAATGCAACTACCCTGCTTTGAGTTCATAATTATCACTTCCTGTCTGTCTATGATCTTTTTTTTTTTTTTTATTCTTTTTCACAACTTTCCAGGACTTGCTCCGGTATGCATACACACACCTTCATCTGTCACCTTCCTTATCTTTCTGGGTGGCTCTTCTGTGTATCCTACTATCAACACATCCTCATCCTCCCATCCTGTAACAACAACACGGCTGGCAGTCAAACAGCACAGGACAGGACTCCTTCATGAACAGCACACACAGTCTCAGTTTCGGTGTTGTGTTCACACACAGGCTTAGTTTTCAGGTTTTATTCCCTCAGTGAACTGAAAGTACATAACCCTAACATTAAAATATAAGTGCTGAAAATTCCTTTGGTGCCACCCAGTGGTATGTTCAGTGCATTTCACTATCCCATTTGACATTTGAGGGCTAGTGCTATAGCCCGACAAACACAGGTGATATCTGATGTACCTTGTGGGATGGTGAGAGGCTTGAATGTGGCAGTGGTGGTGTATGGGGCCTCTCTGCAGAGGGATGGAGGGTCATAGTTCCTGAATATATGAAGCTCGCCTGGATGTCTGTCTGCCAGAACACTGGTCACCATTACCCTGTAAAGAAAGAAAGAAAGAAAGAAGCGAAAAGTCATGCTGTCATAGTAAAAGTTTGCCTGTTCTCCTTAAACACCTGAAAATTTGAACAGCATCATTTCAACCAAATTACAAAAATATTTTTAAAAATCTGGCTTCAGATGTATTATTTTAGTGTTAAGAGAGCCCTGCTACACATATCTAAGCAAGTCAGTTTTTTTTTTGTTTTTTTTTAATTCTCAGGAACTGAACCTCAGAAAAAAATTAGGGGACCCAATTTAATACGTCAGGGTAAAAGCACCTCAAAGTTTCAAAAACTGAATCTGTTACTACAATCAATCTTCGCATATTATTAAAATGCAACAAATTAACACACAAAAAAAAATGACTACAAAGTGTGGTGCACTGTGCCATGAATAATCAACAATGCATCCTGTTCTACACTTTATGACTTCATGACATCTCACTTAAAGATAAACTCTAAAAAACAAACATAAATAAACAAATCATGGTTCCATCCACTTTATTCAACCTGGTTGTGAGAAAAGCAGCCCAAGCAGAAAACCCCAGACCTTCCTCTCCACAGCTACCTCCTCCAGCTTATCCAGGGAACACTGACATGTTCACAGGGCAGCTGAGAGAGTTAATCTCTCTAGTGTGTCCTGGGTCTACACCTGAGCCTCCTCTCGATCGTCCATGCTGGACCAGAACACCTTACCCAGGAGGCGGCCATTTCAACTGGCTCCTTTTGATGTGGAGGAGAAGCAGCTACTCTACTCTGAGCCCCTCCGAAATGACTGCACTCCTCATCCTATGCCAAGGAAAAGCACAGCTACTCTTGAGAGAAAGGTGATTTCTGCCACCTTTACCAGCGATGTAGTTCTTTCACTTTCAAAACAACAATGACAGGCTTAAAAGAAGAGCAAGCCTGCATTAACAAATTTCTGGTGCTTTTCTATAGCAATGTAAAAGCTGTAGCGCCATCTTGTGGCAGATGGCTGCAGATGAGCTTCTAGTTGGTCATAAATAAACTGCAATATAATATTATATAATATTATTTAATAAGCTCAAGTTATTTCAGTTATTTACAATTCAGTAACTATTATCTATTACCTACTTGTACACAATGTTTATATAGAACATACAATACTTTTTGCTTAAAAGTAAATATTGCCCAGATGATGAGCAGCTTGGGCACAGGTTTGCAATTCTTTTGAATTATAGCATTTTTTTTTGCATTTTTCTACCTTTTATCACATTCAGAGATCTACCTGGGGAACTTTATGTCAGTCATCTTGGTGTTTTCTCCAAACTCATTTTTGAGGAAGTCCTCTAGCGGTGCTGATTCATAGGGTCTTGATCCTTTGAACACCTGCTCCTTCATCCTAAAGTACAGGCAGCGCAGATACTCCATGGATTTACCTACACATAAAAAAAATGCCATTATTGTTCTGATGCTATGTGATTAAAACCCTGAGCACTGGAAAAGCGAACACAAACACACCATGGATTATAGCGAGGGCCAGGATGCCTCCCGTGCTCGTGCCAGCTACCCAGTCGAAGAGCTCTCTGATGGGTCTGCCCGCCTCTTTCTCCAGAGCGATCAGCATCTGGATCAGCACCAGGCCTTTAATACCGCCTCCATCAAGACACAGCAGTCTGTCCATCCTGTCGGGTGGCAATTTTAAGACCAATATAATGAATTTTACCCAGTCAATCACTTGCATATCCAACTTTTTAGATGCTCTGGAACAGAGCAGAATTCTTGAAACAAAGTTTACTGAAAAGACTCATATGATCAGCAAAACTAAACATCACAATACACAGAACAGCAAGATAAAGCAAAGTAAACCTGGAGAGAAAGGCCTTAAACGCATGCAGGTCAAAAGCCAACAAATGGTAATGTAAGGAAATCAAAGGGATGAGGAGGGCAGAGGAAAGCCATTGTTCAGTATGGCTTTCAAAGCATACTGAACAATGGCATTACTACACTGTGAAACCTATTATTTCCAGAGCTGTGCAGCATGAAACAGCAGAAGTGCCTCGAGCCTGAATTCTTTCTAAAAGTGAGCAGTAAGTGTATTAATTATACACTTTACAATAATATGAATTATTATTATTACATTGGTATTAAAGTGGATGAGAAAATGTTGTTTTTATAAAGACTTTCCTGATGAGTTTATGGCCACAGTCACAGTGTGAGTGTCGCATGTGTATCTCAAAACTGAACACATCAATATGATTATTTTATAAATGATGGTCCCACTTAGAGTTAAATAGATAGTATAGGTAAAGCAGGGTATGATTTAGGATAAACTAGTATGAGGAATATCAGATCCACCCTTTAACGTCACATCCACTTTGAAAAAAAGACACACAGTTACCTACAGCACAGTAACTATACAGAACTATGAGAACTGTAGGTAAAGTCACAATGGCCACGTCTGTCTTTTATAATCAGTGTTTGCCTACAACCTTCTGTGAGTGCTTTGATTTAGAGGTAAGTAGTGGCAGTAACGGCACGTGTTGTGTAGTCTGCGAGTTAATTATACTCACTTTCTCGTTTCCATTTGGGGGCCGTCTATTTCAGATATGCCTCTGCTCATTGCACCCACTGCAGCCCCCACATACAAGATGTCCTGAAATCCTAAAAGCCAATCACAACAGCTGTTAGTACAGGAGCACCACATGACATCAAATTCGTGGATAAACGATAGGAAAAAAATCAGGGTCACCAGGATTTTGTGCAGGAAGCATGTACTGGTGGTTTCACTATTTTAAAAACCATCACCACAGACACTCTGCCACAGTCTGCTGATTTTGGGAAGTGTTGGAGAGCTCATCACACCATGCAGCTCACCTTTTACAGAAAATTTTAATTCTCCTGGGTCCTAATTTTACCACGGCCTTTTAAAAATATTTAAGAGCAGTCTTTGAAGACTGTTTTGTATCAGTTAAGCCCTTAACACCTCATCTATCATATTATATACATGCGGTTTTTATGAGTTTTTGAGACCGCTATATCAGTGTTATTTTTTTCCTCCCCAAAGAACCTTAAAAAAATTGCGCAATACATTTTTAAGCATAAAATTCCCAATAATAGACAATGTAGCAAATATGATACAATTTAAAACTCAACTATGCAAATTTATATATATATATTTTTTTAATTTTCAGGAGCCTCAATAAACACTCCATTTAAAAAAAATGTGAATTTTATGGCAATTATTTTATGGTTCAGGCTTAAAGGGTTAAATGTCATGTTAAAGTTAAATATGAAGGAACACTTGAATCCAGCTCTTACATTATGTTTACAATGATTTAAGATTATACTAAATTTGGTCAAAATACAAGTTGTATTTGAAAACTTACTCGAATCAACCATTAAATATATAATACAAAAAGAATAATCTATAGCTAAGAAAAATAAGGGGAAAAATTGACTGACAACACAAACTCGAACATTTGAAGTGACAGAAAAATGGAAATAGAGAACCATGAGGGGGGAGCAGAGGTGAGGGGGTGGTGGTGTTACCTATGCCTTGAGGCTTGACCTTGTTGGAGATGGGAGGAGGAGGAGGACTGCCAGGGGAGGGAGGGAGGCAACGCTGTACTCCTACACTACACAGCAAGTCCAGCAGTATCTTTCTATTAGGACCTTTCATGTTAACACACACACACACACACACACATAGCAGCAGCCAACAAGTTAGACGTGCACACACGCCATAAAGAGGAGAGACAGAGAGAGATGACAGGAAGAGAGAAAGCAAGAACATAAGCAAGCTGTTAGCAATTATCATGCATTTTCAAAATCAGTAAGTCAATACAAATTCAGTTTACTGCCATTTATGCTTTGTGAATGGTTTCCTGCACAGTCTCTGTATTTGAAAGCAAACATCCATTAGCTGGCACAATCTAGCAGTAACAATGCTCTGAGCTTTTCTAAGAACTCAGAGTGAAATTTGAAATCTTTGCCTCCATCTTTCTGCCAAAAAAACTGGGTGATCAGAAAAATAACACCACAATACAGCAATTAAATATGTCCTTTACAGTCTGGCACAACAAAGACATTAAAAATCAGTCAACCATAGCACTCCCCTCTACTGTTTAACAGCTGCATATATCAGCAGAAAGAAATTAGAAACTGTTTTTATTTCCTGTGGGATGACTTAGAGTTAGTGAGTTTATTTTTATGCTCTTTTCCATTTTCTGCTTCTGTGGACCAAAATCTAACCTAATCTAATCTGATCTTTCACTAAAAGGCAGTGAAGTCATTGATGTTGCAATATTACATACTGCAAAAAAGCATGATCAAAGTTTAACTGACTTAAAGCAATAACTAATATTGCTTCATTGCTTCACAGTGATGAAGCAAAATATCTGTAACAGGAACTGTTATCATAATATTAATGCATAATGGGATAAAATGGCAGATTATAAACCCTTAATTACAACTCCACCACAACATGCAGACTAATATCATCCACAGTGGACACATGCTTTCAAATCAGACTACATGAGATCAAACAGGGTTGTTAGGTCAGGCACATTAACTCCTAATTTCACTGTTAACACTAACAGTCCAAACTCAGACTTCTATGTTCTTTATATGTCTCATAGTTTAAATGTTTCGCTTTTAACCTCCATCTCACTCTTTCTCTGTCTTTCATTACCTTTGCTTGTGCGTGCAGCGATGAGTCCAGGTGTCTCGCCCAAATCATTGTGAATCTCCACGTCAGCACCAAACACTATTAGAGCTTTGATCAACTCTATGCGGTCCATCTGAACAGTCACAACAAATGAAAAGGGTTTTTTTATAGGTATGGAATAAAGGATAACACAAAAAATACAACCCCAATTCCCCAAAAATTTAATGCTGAGTAAAATGTAAATAAAAACAGAATGCAATTCTGAGAGTTTCTCAGAAGTGAAGATGGGCAGAAGTTCCCCAATATGGAAAAAAAATGTGCTTATATAGGAAATCACCGATTGGGCTCGAGAAGACTTCCAGAAATTTTTGTTGAAACTATTACATCTGGAAAGGCTCCATGAATGCTGGAAGGTACTCGCAGGTTTTAGAGCAACATATGCTTCCCTTCAACAAGGCAATACTAAACCACATACTGCAACTATTACAACAGCATGACTTTGTAGGTGAAGAGTCCGCTGAGCTGGCCGGCCTGCAGTCTGTTGAGCAGCTAGAATCCTAAATCAGACAACAGTTTGATGTCCAGCAGCTCCTGAGTCTACGGACATTTGCGTACTGCTTTCAAAACAAGAGGGGCTGCTACTCAGTGGTGTCCCAACTTTTTTGGAGATGTGTTGCTGTTTTTCTTAAGCTGGCACATTTTCACTGTTTGAACACTTGAAAAACATTTGTTTCACTGTTCTATTTTGAGTAAAATATGTTTCATATGTTTATGAGATTTGAAAATGATTACATTTTGTAGTTAGTTACATTTCACACAGCATCGAAAGTTTTTTTGCAGTTGTATTTGAACAATCAGTACTTGTTGCAATAGCTTAGCTGGGCTTGTACCCCCATTGTGAAAAACCTCAGTTATGCACTTCACATTAAAATAAATACATATTTTTTAAAAATGGAAACATTGTGGCAATTCAGACAGCACTTTAGCTTTAGCCACATTTCTCTAACCATACATTCGTGCAGTGCTTTATGCTATACACTTTATCAACCTCACATGGCCAATTTACAATCACCAACTAACCTACAAAGCACATCTTTGGTCTGTAGGAGGAAAGTATAGGGAGAATATGCAAACTCCACATACAAAGGCTGCCAGGACATTTGAACCAGGAATCGTATTGCTGTGAGGCGGCAGTGCCAACCACGTGCCTCACAAACAAACATTTGCTGTTGAATAAGAACTAATCAAAAGAGACAGAAAGAGATTTTGTAGTGTGAACACACTGGCTGTAACAGAGAGCATGACCTCAGTTTTCTTTATGAGAGTTGCAATCTGGGACTTTACAACTCCCATAATCTCACAGTGTCTTGCAAACAGTAACACTTCTCTTTTTTCATTTTGCAGATCGTACACACACACCTTCATGGCTAGGTGCAGAGCTGTGTTTCCATCCTGGCCCCTCAGGTTGGCATTCGCTCCATGGGTGAGCAACACCATAGCCGCCTCAAAGCGACCCTTCTTGGTCAAAATGTGCAGGGCGCTCTCTCCAGTCTTACTGAGGTAGTTCACTTCACAGCCATACTCCAGCAGCATGCGACACATCTACCACCCAGACATGAAGACAGAAAAACACATGAAGTCAAGTCTCTGGCTCCATCTTAATCCCTCTCTGATGTGCTGATTTGAAAGACCAGAGGACGCACAGCCATCACTGGCAGGCAGCTGTCTATAGATTTACTCAGGATTTAACTCAGTCAAACATCAATTTGACATGTGAATTTCTCTGGATGTTTGCAAGAGCAATCCCAAAACTAAACAGACCATTATGGATTTCTACACAGCACACAACGTAGTGTTTCTAACCTCAGCGGTTTTAGCCCAGTGGAGAGGTGTCCCTCCATACAAAGAGTCCTCTGCCTGGAGCTGGTTTGGATCTGCTTTGAGGATCTCCTCCACACAACTAAGAGACGAACACGAAATTAAAACAAGAACATTTAATATGTACTACATTCTTCAGTGTTCTTTAGTATCGTTCAGTAAAACACAGACACACTACCGGGACAAATTCTGCTGATCTATAGACACAAAAATAACTCATCCTTCCTCCCACTCACCCCTTCTCGCTGTATTTCATGGCGCTGTGGATGGGGTAACCTGTACCACCAATGATGTCACACTTGGCCCCACCTCCTAACAGGGCCTTGACAGCCTCCACTCGGCCTGTACGGCAGGCCACATGGAGCGGCGTCTCCCCGTTCTTGTTGAGTTCGTTCACACCGGAGCATAACCGCGAGCAAAGGACCTGGATGAGGACAGAAAGGTGAGAACGAAAACAGCAGGTAAAGTGGAGAGAGGGAGAAATCATTTTAATGTGCACTTTAGAGGGTCTGAGGTCTGACTCTACCATCCTGCTTTAGCTGAGTCTCACCTGGATGATTACAGTAGAGTCCTGCTTGGCAGCGTAGTGGATCGGTGTCTCTCCGTTGCGGTCTTTGATGTCGGTGCGAGCTTGGCTTTCTTCCAAAAGTTCCTTCACACACGTGGCGTCAGCTCGCTCACAAGCCAGATGCAGTGGCGTCTGACCTGATGCATCCCGAGCGTTGATCTGACTGGAGATGCAAAGATTTTGAGCTGATGTTGTGGGAGCTCTGCACCCTGAAGCACCACAGAGGCATTCTGCGTGCTTTAGTCAACAAACTTTCCTAAGCTTCTTTTTATTTCCTAAATTCTTCAGTTATAAGTTTTCAATTCATATCAGTAAAACATGAGAGCTGGCGAGCAGGCTTTTTTTTTTATCCTTTTCAGGGTCGCGGGGGGGGGCTGGAGCCTATCCCAGCTGTCTTAGGGCAAGATGCAGGGTACACCCTGGACAGGTCGCCAGTCTGTCGCAGGGCTAACACATACACACTGACAACCATTCACACTCACATTCACACCTACTGTCTAGATTGTGTCTTTTAAGTTAAACTTCCTAGCAAAGCTACTTGTAGAGGATGATTTTGAGGCTGAATCAGAGACTTTTTTTTTGTGAAACTGTTACAACTAAATGTCCACTAACAGACTACCTGAAACAAGTAGCTTTCAATTGTGGCTCAAAATGACTCAAAAGTCAATTTTTTTATTAATAACACAGAAACTTTTGCCAATAAGGGAGCAATTTAAAAAATGCAGAAGACCATCAGTTGTCCCTTCCCACAGAAAACAGTGAAAAAATAAATGACTTGTATCTAATGAGCTATAAGCTTCGATATTACCATAAGTGCTTTGAGGAGGCATTTCTATAAACCAATTAAATAATCGATACCATCTGTTGCACTGGATTCATTTAGCTGGCACAGACTTCCTGACTAATAAGTCACATCTCTCTTCATTCTGCATTATTAAGCCACCTATCCATCAATACCATAAACAAGAAGATGCACTTTGAACTGCGAGAAGTACTGTTGTCTGATATTTCACTCACTAAACTGACGATAAATTCAAAATAATCACAGATCACAGAAACCCAAAAAAGAAAATCAATATGGCTTATCTTACCTTTGCACATAGTTATGTTTGAGACACTCTCTCAGGCCTGTTTCAACTGCAATGTGGGCGGAGCTCCAGTCAGGGTGAGCACGGATGCAGTCCACAATTGGCTGTGTCGACTCACACTTCAGAAGAAGCGTTTCATAGAAAGGTTGAAGTTTGAGGGCATACTGAGGGAACCAGTTCATGGCATCTTCCTCTGACACCACCTGAAACAGCCTGCAGGGAGTGGAATGGTTACAAGAAGAGAAAATCTGGATAGATTACAAAAACTCTGCTAATGTAGTACCAATGAACTAGTAGATAAACCAGAATAACAAGTATTTCTCTCTGCTAAGAAAAATAATTCAAAAAAGCTTCAAGCATTAGTGTTTAAGAAGTTTATTCCTCATATTTATTTGCTGCTTTAGCTTCCAAAAGTTCCTTTTAATGTTTTTTTACATACTATAATAAAAAATAAAACATACATTTTTTTTTAAAACTTTTGCTCCAACATGTTCACAATCAATCCTCTGCTTGTGTCTCAAACCATCTCAAACCTCACCTCTCTAAGTTTCTCTCCAAACCACTCAACCTTAGCTGTCTCTCTGATACACTCATCTCTAATCCTGTCCCTCCTGGTTTCTCCCAACAAGGATCTGGTTTGCGCTAGTAAACTAATAATATTTGACAGGTCTGGTTTCAGTTGAGGCCAATTCTAAGACCTTCTTCCTATATTTCTTCAAACCTGCCTTTCAGATCTGTAGCCAAGCAGCAACATCCCGAGCTGAAAAGTTATGCCAGTGCAGATCTGCCAAACTCTGCAGCTCCTGGAGTGGCAATTTGAGGCCAACTCCAAAAGCAGGTCAACTCCCTTATACGCTCATGACAACATGGCCAACTTTAACAGCAGAAAGAAATAAACATGTTTACAGCTGGGTACATCAAATGCTTTGGTTTCTATGGCTAATCCTTTTCACGACAACTGTTTAAGTTAAAGTGAAGACTTATTAAGGGTTAAAGTTAAGGGTAAGGCTACTCTGATTGTCAACGGTGACAACACAGGAGACCTCATGTTACCTTTGCTCCTCACCTCCGCTCAAAGGAATAACAAAACTGGAACTCTCAGCTTGTTTGCGGTCAATGGTAGGAGCATTTTCAATGTGACAGGACCTACTGTGCTTTTAGTAGTACTAACAAATTGTCCCAGTAGTCCCGACTGATAGTCTCAGCTTTCATTTTTATGACTGAAGTTGTAACATTTTACTTGGAATGTTACTTAGCATCAAATAGCAAATGTACATGTAGTTTACAGATGCAACTTCCTAACCAAGATTGCTAGTACTAGTTTATAACTTAGTACTCCTTCCTTGTGTCTGCATAAGGTCAACTGTGGTGTGGAAAAACCATTAACATCCCTCCCAAAATGTTAACACTGAAGGCTGAAAACAGGGTTTCGCAAAAAGTGGATGATGTCACAGTTACTAGCATATTACATGATTGCTATAAAGCTATATAGCTGATCAAATAAAAGGCATAGCCTTAGCTGCCTGTTTGAGTAATGGTGATGTAGACTAAACCAGTAAACCAGTAAGATGACACAGGATGAAATGAGCAACCATGCTGATAAAAGCAACTAAAGGTGCAAAAAAAAAATGTTTTTGCAGCCATATCAGAGTCTGCAGAACACACAGAACAGTGTACTGAAGTGATCAATACAGACCTCAAAGCCACATTCGGTGTCTCTGGGCACATAAGGAGACAGTCCCATGACTGACACTGAGTGTTCTTGTACAGAACTATGCGTCCCTCCTCTTTTAATTTCACTTTCTCTCCTCCTCCATAGTCAGACAGCGGCACATCTCGGACCCGGTAAGGGTTGGTGAAGAGGGTCGACACAGAGGAGACTGTGTCCAGCAGCCGCCCTAGGAACTGCATCGTTACCTGGGAACACAACGGGGAGGCTGAAACAAACTACGGCAGCCTGTAGTATTGCTGTCAACATTAATGAATGATTTATTTCACCCCAGACGAACATGTTACAACTGAACAGGAACGATATGTGCAATATCTAAGAGATACATACATATAATACTTATTGTTTCTATTTTGTGGAAATACAAGTGAAGCAGCTTGCTTTATCAGGTACATATAAGCGGTATATTAGAGTTATTATTAGCAATTGGGTGAAGGTTAGCCCACTCACCACTTCCTCTCACACTCCAACACCTGCTCTGTTGATATGAACACTGAGTATAAAAGAGGCTAGTTCTCGTTTGAATTATAAATAAGTGGCTCCATTCATGCAGCTCATTCACGAGTTTCGGGTTATCTACAATCAGTCAGACAAAATACCAAAGCTAAAAAGCCGCAGACGGCGAACACTGTGAGCGAAACACCCTTTTAGTTCA